>APFE031647065.1:229457-240303 GCA_000404065.3 Pinus taeda | reverse complement strand
GATTTAACAATAGACCTGGCAGGAAAAAGAGTAGCATAAGGTGGCAATCATTGCAATAGCTGAAAACAGGAGTCCATGAGTTGGTATGCTTACCTGGTCAGCGAAGTGGGGGCAAACCCCTGTGCCATCATCGGGGCTACCGTCCTCACGCAAAACACAGGTACCTGCCAGCGAATAACCAAGGATTATTCACTCATATAAACACATAGAAAGATAGTTTTCTGAGAAACCGCAGCGAGGGTTACATACCAGTCGAGGATGCGCCGAAGCAAGACACCAACAGAGAGCTCGTCGCCTGCAGCAGTTCGAGCACTGTAGAGTTAACAATGGCGGAGACCGGACTGAAAGAACTATGGCAGAACAGAGCTGGGAGCCGCTCTCGGCGACCCAAACAATGACAAATGACCCGAAACCTTCGTTCACCAACCCTAAAAGCAATGCTGCCAAAACCCTGAAGCTCTCCACCGTCCGATCGTTGAAGAGCGATCAAGGCCGTCCTTTGTAATGACGATCCCGAGGAGGTGGTAGCCACGCTGTTACCATAAATGCTACAGCTACCGGCAAGTGGATGACTGTACCGTGACACAGGTGTCATACGCTTGTTAACTCTACGATGAATCGGGAAGGTTGATTATTGTTGTGGAATATTAACATTACCGTTATGTATCATTGTATTCATAAGTTACGTATTAAATATATCAACGCTTGTAGTTATGTGTAATATATATATCAATGCTTGAGTTATGTATTAAATATATCAACGCTATATAATAAAGCATGTCACCATGATATCGTAAGCTTTAAATCCGGTGATTGAGTAAGATTAGGGGTATAATAATAATTTTTTTTTTTTTTTTATTTATTTATTTATATAATTTTAAGAATAGAGGGTTGTGACAACTCATCTTTGTTATGAAATGAAAACCACGCCACTTGAAATTATATATTGGTAGTTCATTAAAAAAAAGATTTCATTCCTCCCATATGCCTTTCAGTTTTGAGTCATGAAGATAAACTCTTAACCAAAACCCATATTAATAACTACACATAAACAACATAACCAAATTAATAAATATAATTAATATAAAATAAAGCAATTTGTAAATTTTAACCACATTTACTAATAAATTATCATACACATTTACTAATAAACTATCATAATCTTTAAAGCTTTAATCTGAATTTTTGATGAGAATCTTTATATTAATTAAATATTTTTATTATATTGAATATATAATAAATTAAAGCAAATAATTATGTCTCGTTACTAAATTCTAGTATGTTTTGTTTTATTTTTTTTGGATCGGTTTTATAAGCATATCCAAATGTAAATTTTTATTGTTAAGCATATGAATATGAAATATTATAAAAGATATTAATATTTTAATGGTATTTAAAATATAAATTATTTTTATTTATTAATTAAAATTTTAAATTAATTTAGATTGTTGCTTTAATTAGTTTAAGTAGAGTTTAGTCTCACAAGCTATGAATCTAATCCATTAAAACTTTGTAACTTAAAAGTTACTTAATAGTATTTATTCATTGAAAAAATATTAAATTAAATTTACATATTTTATAATTAAAATTTGAAAGTTTAAAAATTATTCTTTATATTTATTAAAATGAAAGAAAAACATTTTGGATGACATTCAGAAATTGTTTTTTTTGTTGATAAGTGGGTGAATCCTGAAAATCACTCTTACCCTGTGGCTGAGAGGCCATGACTCAGGGGCATCTAAGCCGTCAAAGTCACCCGGGGATCGCACCCGGCCTGAGCCGCACCAGCGGAAACCATGCTGGATTTTTTGGTATCGGCGAGACTAGAACCGGTGACCTTTACATGTGGAGTGCCTTAACAGCGAGCTCCTTCACCAACTGCTCTATATCTCTTTGATGACATTCATAAATTGTAACTATTGATAATTTTATTACATAAATTTTACATAATTTATAATTAAAATTAGAAATTTAAAAATTATTCTTTACTCATTTAAAAATGACACAAAACCATTTTAGATGACATTCAGAAATTGTAGCTAATGATAATTTTATTAAATTAAATTTTACATAATTTATAATTAAAATTAGAAATTTAAAAATTATTCTTTACTCATTTAAAAATGACACAAAACCATTTTAGATGACATCCAGAAATGGTAGCTAATAATAATTTTACCCATCGCTAATTGACACATTTTATTACATTATTGAATGAATAATAATTCGCGACTGATTCCCGAGGGACGATTCATGCAGTTCCCTATCTCACATTATTTCGCATATTTAATTCAAGGAAAACGTGCCATGGTTAAGCTGTAAAATAACTGGGTATTTTAGAGAGAAAAGTTGCCATGGCTAAGCTGTAAAACAACTTGATATTTTAGACCTTGCATGAAAATTGACAGAATTCATATATTAATATAGAAGGGAGATGAACATCAATTTCCTTCTTCATTGAAGGACAAGTATTGAATTATTTATTTAGCATAACTTTGGCTCCTAGCTTTCTGATAATTTATACGCAGCTCGTGCTTGTAATAATCTACGCACAACTTGTGTTTTCACTATCAATGGGGAGCCATTTTATATTTTTTTAAATCAATTTTCATCAACCATATAGCAACTCAATCTAAAATATTGATTAAAATATTTGGTAGAGCTTTGGATGCTCCCTCTTCACTATTTTATTTTGTATGGTATGACTAAGGCTTTTACTATAAACTATTTAATGTGAGCCTCTTGCAAAACACAGCCTGATCACTGACAAAAGCAACATCAATTCAAATCAATAGGATAATGCTCACGATACTTCACGCTTTCCAAAAAGTCCTTTCTTGTTTTCTTTCTAGATTCTCTTTGGTGCAAATGGTACAAGGTTTCAACATCTGATTTCATTACATGCAAGACACAAATATTCTCATCAATAAAATAAGGATGGAAGCCATGTTTTCTATCTAGCCTTTTGGGAATATAGGTAACAAAACTTATGGTTTCCGCAATAGATTTTATCACTTTAATATAGTAGTGGTCATCAATGTTATCCATATATGCATTTGAGTGACAAAAAAATACAATTAAAATTAATACAAAAACATAGAGAAAAAATATATACATACACAAACTTTGTTAGAGTTTGTTCATTTTTATTTTTATTTTTTTAAAGCCAAAAAACATTTATTAGACATAAATCTAATAACATTCAAAACAAGGAGAAATTAAAGAAAAAATAGATTAAATTTAACCAATCAAACAACAAAATCACCACCAAAAATTTATGACCCATGCAATTTCTTCCAAATGTTCAATTTACCGACTTTTTTGATCAACAAATCTATTCGAATGATCAACAAGTATACTTTTTTAATTGCAAGAAACAACAAAAGTTATATAGAACTACACATCTCTTCTCAAAGACATGAGAAAACACTAAACCCTTTCAATAATTTTATATGTTGCAAATATGAACCCTTACATTAATAAAGCTAAGGAATTTATATTATAAACCTAAGAAAATAATAAACCCATCAACTCAATACTAAAACCCTAAGGGATTATAAGCCCAACAGAATAATATTATTCCAATGGATAATAAACCTAAGGGGTTAATACTAAAAACCCTAGGGTCTATGTTCCCTTGCGTTCTTAGTATTAATCCCTTAGGTCTAACATTCACTAGGTTAAATATAATTACTTGGATTTTTAATGTTAATTTGTTGGGTTTATAATCCTTTTCGTTGAAATTATTCCGTTATGTTTATAATCCCTTCGGGATTTAGTATTGTACACTAGGAATATGAGCCCTTAGATTAATAGACCCAATGGATTGATAAAATAAACCCAAGGGAATTCAAACCCTAGGGCTAATAGTATTAGTCCATTTCATTTATTATCCCTTGGGTTAATATTATTCCATTGGGTTTATAATCACTTGGGGTTTTATTGTTAACCACTTGGGTTTATTATTATCTTAGGTTTATAATATCAATCCCTTCGATTCATTAATATATGAATTCATATTCCTAGGCTATAATATTATTCACGGTGTTTGTAATTAATATTAATCCCTAGATTTCAATATTATTCTGTAGGGTTTATAATTTCTTGTCTTTTTATTATTAAAACCAATGGATTCTATGTTTGAGCATGCTTGACCATGGCTGATTTTCAAATCAAGAGAATCTTTCTGACAATGTGACATTGCACCATGGTTGACCATGGTTGATTCCCATATTGAGACAATATCTGTCATAATGCGGCCATGATTGAATTCATAAAACATGGTTGACCATATTTGACCAAATGTAATATCGACAAAATGAAAAAACACAAAACAAAATAATAGGCATAATATAACTGGTTAAATAGAAAGAAAACCACATCAAAGCATTCACCCATGTGATTATTTCCAAGCATTCAATATGCTAGATTTAACAAAAAAATACCAAAACAAATAACTAAATCATGACAGGAAGAAATAAAAACCATCAATAGAATATCCAAGCACTCCATGAAACGACTAAACTCAGTTGAAGATAAAAACCTCAAAATGATATAGACTTCAATCGCCCCTCCTCCTTTTTCCTTAGCGTAACATAAGCATTGTTTTTCATTTTCGCATAACGATAATAAGAAAAAGGTTGTTAAATCCGTAAACCATCAACGGATCTCACTCTTGATGTAGTTATAAATGTCAAACCCTACTTCTCTTTATCTCCAACATATATAGTGGCTCATTGCAAAGTCATCTCTTGTAATTTTTGTATAGTCAAGCCCCTTGTCATTTTTAAAGGCACCTATCTAAGGTTCCCTCTAACAAGAAGTGTTATGGGAACAACATTTGGAAAATACTCCTCAAATAGAACACTAATGTAATTCTCGAAAATAATTGTAGCAAACTGTGGAAGTTGTGGTGGGTATGTACCAGGTGAATAGAAGACATTTTATATATATCCAAGAGCACCATTAGCCAACTCAACTTCCACTGAAAAATTACACGTAAGCATCACATGCTCACCGTGACACAACATGACCTCATGCTCCAAGACATCATCATCACTGCCGGTAATCTCATATCTCCTAGCACATTTCACAACACATCTTGCAAGTCGGAAATTCAATGATTTTTATATTTTCCGATTGCGCAAATTAATGAGATCATTCATTGCAAACAAATGTACTAAAGAACCAAATAAAACCTTTTCCTGACAATCCGTCAACCTATCAAAACGCGTCATAAGAAGATCCAAATATTCCAAGTAGGGCTTCAAATTTCTAATATCCATTAATATATTATGAAAAGATGCCTTCCTAGGATCATCTCCCTCGTGCCTATAAATTTTATCCAAAGTGACAACAATGTTGAAACTTTGCCACAACACTTTCCCAGTTGTTTTTCCTACATACATGAGTTATCCTTAAATGGAGGAAGCTTCCCAAGATCACCCACAAAGATTATGGACATGCCGCAAAAGGAGAAGATTTCTTTTCCATAAAGGCTTCTCGCAAGCGATAATTTATTTTCATAAACAACCTTGGCCCAACGAAGCTCATTTCATCAATTAAAATATATGCAACATGCCTCATTTCCTTCTAGAAATTTGTTAGAGCTTGGCCATTCAACAATTTCATATCTTTAATAAGTATTTTCAAAGAAAAGTGTATTTTTTTGCCATGTATATTAAAAGAAACTATACCAGTTGGAGAAAGAAATAATATTGGACTTCTTTCACCCATTGTTGGAGCTAAAAGAGCATGATGAATAAAATGAATAAGAGAATGTTTTCTGATTCCAACAGTTCCTTGAATAATTATTATCAAAGGATCATCATCCTTACCATTAACAAAGGTTCATCGTCCTTACAATTAACAAAGTGGTGATACAAAATTTCAAAAAAATTTGATAAAGATGAAGGCAACAAAATTGCCTCCCTAGCTAAATTCATATTAAGAACACCAAAAGACTTTGCATCTTCTATAAAACGGATTGTTTGTTTAATAATTTCAAGTGACAACATTTTTTCCTACCAATTATGGTGAATATCAAAGTAGCTTCTACTAAGGTTCTGAATATATGAATTCTCCACATTGTTAGGGGGAAATATTCAAGAAAAAAATTTCCACTCTTTTGAATCATGGTCAACATTTTCCTCATGTACAAGGGGATTCAACATATTCTTCATATTTTCATTTTGCAAAGGCGTTTGATCAAAATGGCGCACATTATATCTGAAATTCATCCAATTATCAATGATTGTTTCTCTTGTGAAGCCAATATCCAAAGCAATGTTGTGAAATGGCTTGTACAACAACAACTCCGTCCAACAAGATGTTTCAAATTCTTCTAACTCCTCATCAGGAACACCATAAAAATGTGGTCAGACACGAACAATAACATGGAATTCTTGTGCTTTCCATTGCTCATGTCTATGACCAACATCAAAACTCCATGATCTTGTCGTTTTAATCAGGCACAATTTGCCCAAAAATGGATCTCGTGTTTGATACAACTTGACAAAATTGTTCTCATAGGAAATGCAATTAGATTGTAGTATAAGCCTTTGGTAAAATATTTTCCCAATTTTCAAAAGGAATAATTTACAACTACAAACAATAAGAGGCAACTTTAACAATATATGGAAACTTTCCTATGTTCCAATCTCATGCTCAATAAGTGTTTCAGCAAGGAAACTTTTATATGTAGACAACGGAGGAGCTTCACATCCACTGGAAGAAGCAACTCTTGTCAAAATTTCATTATAACTTCAAGATCTTCTTTACGCCTTTGAAGCATATTTCACAATATATTTCAACAGTACATGTCAAGAAACAATTGGTTGACAATCAACATTTGTTCACCACATAGTCAAAAGATCTGCATTATGAACATTTCAACGATCATCGTTCTAGTTGGTTCATATTTTTTTCCCTTTCTCATCCATGTACAATGTTGAATCTACACGAACCAACCATGGAGCATCATATTGACACTAAAGGATCAAACCCTTTTTTTGCGAACACGAATAAACACTACATTTGTTGTGTCTTTGCACTCGATTGACGAAATGCTCATAATCTTGTTAAACATTGCAGGAAAAAAATTGATGAGTATTTAAGAGGCATGGATCATCATTCACATTTCCAGGGATCATCACATTTTGACAATGTATGTCAAGAAGATTCCAAGTTGTCACATATTTTTCAAAATATTTCTTTACCGCATCGACACTCAACGTGTTATACCAATCAATTTTCTCCGCATCGGGAGCTCCAAAAAACCAAAGGAAGTCGCGGATGTGTGTAGAGCCTCTATGTTACCACTCATATCTGAAAAAACCACACATGTAGTCAAGAAATATAAACAAAAAATAATGGCAGCTATTCTGATGAAAATCCTGCACAACATAACACAAAGTTATGAGAACAAACTTGTCCCAAAAACCTTTGGCTCCAACATATTTCTGCAAAACTACCTCACAAAAATATTTAATCTTTCGTGCAAATCATTAGAAAAAATATGTGGATACTACATAACATTATAAACTTTTCTTTCATGCTCATTTTGGCGTCTGCATTGGATATTCGAAGGCATAACACTATGGAAGTCATGCAATTTTGTATCAGTCACAATTAACGTAAAAAACAAAGTAGGGAAACCCAACTGGGTGATCATTTTAGTGAGCTCGTAATGACACTTTGTCCAATATGACCCTGTAACGCTAAGAGAGGAACCAAAATGCATTAATTTTTCATCAAATTTATTATTTCAAAAATAATGAAGTTATTGACGTAATTCTTGAATAGAAGAATGTGCATTTCATGAATACGCTTAAAAAAAAGAATCATTCCTTGGCTACGATGCCGCATAATCATATTCAAACGAAAGTGTTGAAATCTAGGATGGATTCCAAATCTTTGATCATAATATCTAAGCAGGTGAAAACCATATTCATGCATTTCAATGTTGCAAATACCTCACTTTTCTAGTAACCGTTTGGCATTGTATTCATTCATGGGATACGTTACAATATTTGGCCATTCTAAAGCCTCATCGTCTATATAATCTGCATTTTCAATAAATATTCTTATTCTATCAGCTTCCCTGCAATTATTCAGCAAGTGCGATAGAAATGATGATGGATGAAACCAAAAATAATCACCACCCTCTCTTTCTATGTCCTCATCAGCCCTATTTGATTCATCTAGATTGTTATTGACATGACGTAGCCTATTCGACACATCAATAGGTCTTTCTAGGAGAGATGCAGCTAAATCCATATCAAATTTCAACATTTCTGTAATATTTATCCATTTGGATTTTGCAAGTAAAGGAATCCATGACACGTTGTCTCTTCACATAACATTCATAATATCTCAATTCAACACCAGATCTTTTGACAATAACATAATCAAGTTGTTCAACACGTCGAGGAAGCTTCTTTGTAATCGTAGATATATCTTGTGGAAAACCCATTGTATGAAAACTACATTTATATTTACAACCACGAGCATGCGACATTTCTAGTATTGGATTCACCCTTTCCATTAGAATTTCTTCCACTTGTGTCAAAACTCTTAGAACTTTTGGGTGTTCACTTGGAGCATTGGTCTTTTGTTTTTAACATTCATCTGTATATATATGATGTGCATAGAACATGAATAAGTTCAATGATGGATCCATTTCATATGCATTTTCGCCAAGAATCATTTGATATGTTTACATGATATGATCTATTCTTGGTCTTAGATATTCTTCCTATGATATATGACTGTATGGAGATGATGATATTGATTATTGAATAGATGAGCACATATGAGTGCTACCTTAGTATGAGATATTTAATGAAGAGAGGTTTGTGGCACAACCGAGGATGAGTATGATGTTGCTAACATGACTAGCTATGAGTAGGATGAAGAAGCTCCTTAGAGAGTTGTATGAGCGTGATTTCGATATGACATGGATACATTGTGACAATAAAGAGTGGGATTTGATTGGAAGAGAATCCAATAGAATCCTATATATATATATATAGTGGGGATCGTTGTACTCTCATATATTGAGACAATACAACTGTATGCAACAATCTCAGGCTTGTGTTTTGCACCTCCTTGAGAGGGAGGATGATTATGGTATCATTTTGTGATTTACATGATTATTTATGCTCTAACATGATTTGATTTGATGTCCTGTATAAATAGGAGACAAATGTTACTGATATATGATGACTACTTGATACAAGTATGATGAGAGAAGTGTTGATTCAGGACACTAAGCCAAGATCTTCATCCCCTGTTTAAGCTCCCATGGTATGGAATTGAGATAGAGGGCTCCTGGGGTTGAGGGAACTCTGAACATTAGGGTGTTACCTTTTGTCTGTTACCCATAGGGTTTGAGTAATAGCTCACCCTATCTTGGTCTTTGTAGAGTATACCCCAATTGACATCATACCCACAAGCTCGACTTGTTGGGACTACCCCTTCCTGTATATCCAATGATTGAGGAAGCTTGGGGACGTGAGATCCTTACCTCTTGGTAAGTTGGGTATCTCGTCCAAGCTAGGATTATGACACGTGTTCTACCAGTTGACTATTTAGGGTCATTGATGGGAAGATTAATAGGCAATAGGATGGGCTAAGTAGTATTTCCCTTGTATCGCCTATTGCTCAATATGGAGTCGCAGTAGTAGCTCCCCCATGAGATTGTGGGTTGAGTAATAGCTCCCTGATGTGGTTCTAGGTTGAGATGTGTTTCTTGATGATATGCTCTATGATGCTAATGCGGGTCGTAGATCTGACTCCTTGAAGATATTTCCTCGTAGTAGCTCAATGGCATTTTCAGGTAGTTGCCCAATGACATTTCTAGCTAGTAACCCGATGACATATTTCCGGGTAGTAGCCTATCAACTGATATTCCAGGTACCATCACGTTGACATATATTCTGGGTAGTAGCTTGCTGATAGATATTCTGGGTAGTAGGTCGTTGAAAAACATTCTAGGTAGTAACCCACCCACTAATATTTTGGGTAGTAGCGTGTTGACAGATATGCCGGGTAGTAGCCCACTGACAGATATTCCGCGTGGTAGCCCACTGATAGAGATTTTTAGTTGTAGCCCGATCAATAGTGGGTGGTAGCTTAAGCTCCCCTCTGGTGGAAAATTCTTCTTCTTTTAGATTCGATAATATTCAACATATGAGAAGGAACAATCAAAGTAGGAATAATCAATACATGTACATTGATGATCCAAGATGATGAAATACTCGAGATGAGATGTATGTCATGTTGATCAATGGTACGATATTGGCAGGTGGACTTCTCCCTAGTTGAGAGGGAGTGTTAAAATTATGAAACTGCAATTAAATTCCACTTTGAAATACTCATTTGATGAAAATGATTATGGAATTAGATTCCTCCTTTCGAAAGGACCAAAATCGACCTAAATAACACCTCATTTGCACAAGAAGAAGTTGAGTTATGAATTATTTTATTCGTACATGTATTCTGGATCAGGTTGACCCTATGCTCATGTACCAATGGACAGGTCAAGTGGACCGTCTTGTAACCCTATAAATGGAAGAGACCTCAAGCTCATTTGAAAACATTGATCAATCTCTCTTCCCCTCTTCTTTTAGAGTGAAGATAGCAAGAAGAGCCGCAATTAAGCTCTTCTACTATTAGCATTCAAGAATGCGTGATGATGGATCCTATTCTTTTAGAGTGAAGATAGCAAGAAGAGCTGCAATTAAGCTCTTCTACTATTAGCATTCAAGAATGCCTGATGATGGATCAGAGTTAGGATTTGAAACGTTGACGGAAAATGGTTTTCACTGTGGATTCTCCAGTAACT
>APFE031647065.1:148737-225976 GCA_000404065.3 Pinus taeda | reverse complement strand
ATAGGCTCTAGCTTGAAAGCTAATGGCAAAAGTGGTAAAGAAAATATAGTTATAGAAAATACCATTTAAACATGGACCATTTCATTAATCCCATGATTATTGAAGGGAAATGTCGAAATAATAAAAGCAATTTCCTCTATTATTTCATTGATTTCAAAAAAGATTTTGACATTGCTACTAGAACAATTCTATGGAAGAGGCTTCAAGTGATAATCGTTTCTCTCATGTTTTAGGGTTTTTGTGACAAGGATTTATGAGAATGATATTTCCAAACGTAGGACCACTGAGGGTTGGTTAGGAAATATCAAGTATAATATCAGAGTCAAGCATGGTGTCCCTTATCTCCTATCATTTTTGGCATATACATTAACAAGCTTGAAGAGTGTCTAGAAGATGTAGTTTGTGTTGGGACCACACTCACTAGTATTGTAATGACTCTTCTTCTTTGTGGTGATGATAGTTTTCTCTTGGTGAAGAGTGATTGCCCCTTATCCCCTATCATTTTTGGCATATACACTGATAAACTAGAAGAGTGCTTGGAATATTTAGATTGTGTTGGGACCACACTTACTAGTATAATCATGATTTTTCTCCTTTATGGTGATGATATTTCTCTCTTGATGAGAAGTGATTGTTATCATAGAGAAAACATAAGAATCCTTCAATACGTCTACTTGAAGATGGGTATGGCCATTAATAATGAAAGAAAAGAAATCCGTGATCATTAAATCCAAAAATATGGCATATTATACCTTCATCTATGACAACAATTATTTGGTGTAATTTCCTTCATACAAATATATTGGAATAAATATCAATTAGATTTATAGCATTGAGAAAATAACAAAAAAGGGGTGGAAAATTTATAATGGGCTTGAAAACAATTGTATGTGAGTATAGCTTTGGATATGGGATAAAAATGACTCCACTTTCAACCTCTCAACACTCTTGTTATTTTACATGCATGAGTTTCGGGGTTTCCGTATCTCTAGAGAGTGGAAGGAGATATAATACATCCAAAAATAATTTATAACCTACAATCTCAATATTAAAGGAAATACCTCTTATCATTTCCTATTTATTGAAGAAATATTCCCCCCATTGACAAAATGCCTATGATTAGGTATCTTATGTATAAGAAGGAATTAAAATACATAGAAACCAAAGTGTATCACAAAATTTCTTCTAAATCTAGTGAAAACCCCCACTTTCTACTCAATCATGAATGACATATGGATTCCTAGTACTGACTTGATCATTGTGGGATAAAAGAGGAGATTGTTTGGAAAAATAAGGATAACATGAGAAATACTATTGCCTCAAAGTTTATGGATAAACTATTTATTGATAAAGATGTATAGGGAAAAATAAAATTAAGATATTATAAGGAGGGGAACAACCCCAATATTGAAGATCGAAAGTATCTCTCTATCTCAAATAATGTTAAGAAGAAAATGAACATTGCTAAAATAAGAACAAATTTTCATGAGCTTCATAGTAAAATTGAGAGTTGATCATTACCAAAATCTTATGGGAGGAAAGAGGTTTCCACCCTTGAGGTTCTAAGAGGGTTCAAGATGAAACTCACTTCCACTGAAATTACCCATCTTATATTCACATTTGATATTATAATCAAAATATTTGTCACACTACCATCTCAACATTTTAAGTCAACAAAACTATGATGCTCTTGGAATGATTCTCTTAATGTCTTTTGGGCATACAAATAAAATGATAGAAAATTTAGAGTAATCTCTTACCTTCTTAAGCTATGATGGATCATATTCTTCTTAATAGAAGTTAATAATAATTTCCATCATCGTACATATACACAAAGCATGATATTAATAAAAAATGAAACTAAATAGATTAATACTATAAATATAAACACACAATCTTTTTTGAAAGATAAGCATGATAAGATTTTTAATTAATATAAAATTTGAACGTGAAATTCAAATACGAATTTTATAGTTCTACATAATTTATATTAATTGCATGATGTATGTCTATTTGGATAGACTTCCAAAAGTTCAATTAATTTCAATATATCTTAAATCAAGGTAGGTATTAACCCCTAACAAATATATCCAAAATAGGTGTGTTATTTTGGATGGGTTTCTATAATTTAATTTAATTAACAATAATCAATAATGAATGTGGGATCCTTCTCATTAAGAACATTCAAATATAGGATGGAGATTGATTTTTAAAAAAAGTTATGCCTTTTTAACCTTTTAAATTATTTACTAATTATAAAAAATGTGATATTGCACAAGTTCATAATTGAGGTATTGTTTTTGGACAAACTATATTAATAAGCCCATAGTATTAGCTTACTAATAATATGTATACAAAACCAATTTATAAATATAATTTCATGATAAGTAGAGTGTTTTCATGATATAAATATTTTTATGTTATTTTATATGATTATATTATATTATAATTAATACATTAATATAATAATTTAAAGAAAATTATAATTTAATTAATTTTTATGATTTTTATAATCTTAATTAAAATAAGTTATGATGACGAATCATTTCCAATGTTTTTCAAAAGCATTAATATTATGAATATTTACAATTATTAATTTACGTAGCTGTATAGCTTTAATTTCTTCATATAATATTAATAATTAAAAATGATTCATCAAATTGTGAATTACACTCTGTTATACATAAATGTTGAATATTATAAATAACTGATATATGAAATTAAACTAACTATAATTTTTTTTTAATATTTATATTTATTTTAAAAATTTTGGTTTTTAAATAATGGTACGTTATTTTTATGGAAAATTTAATGTACGCTCTCATTAATAAAAGTGTTTGGGTGCTTAAATAATGATATTTACTTTAAAAATTGTAAAATGGTAAAAAGCACACTGTTCTTGCAACGTTTTTATGTTTTCTTAATTTAGATCATGGATCTAAATTGGTGTAGCTTATAATTATTAAAGAAAAGGAGGAGGATATGGTGACAAAATGTGATAACATAAATAAAAATAACATGTATTTTAAAATTCCATTGTTTTAGGTAGATGTCAAGTGTCAATGTTATTTTTAAATTTAAAATTCCATTGTGTTAGGTAGATGTCAAATGTCAAACAACTTGTAGTATAGTGGAAAATCTATATGAAATTTTTGAAAACCTTGTTAATTAAAAATATGATAAAAATAAGAATGAAAATTCTAAGGTGTGGAATTCTTATCCTCAAATAGGAATCTAAAAGATTACTGGTCTAAAATAAAGCTTAAAATGTAGGCCTGGGAAAGAACTTTATAGATTCCGGGAAAAAAGATAAATAAAATTTATAATATACTCCTGACACCATGTAGAATGTGGGAAGCTGTATATGTGAGAGGATTGAAAAGTGTTAAATTTAGGGATGATATTCCATTTCGCGGAAATATGAATATGTTTATTATAACCGTTAAATATATTTGTCATAAATATATATTGCATTTTTTTAATTCATGCATTAGTAAATATTGTGGAGGGAAATGATTCAAATATATAATTCTGGTTGAGGTAAATGCTATTTTCCTACCTGCAAGCCATTTCATGATAGAGGGCCTGAATGTGAAAAAGTCATAAGGATGGGTGGATAAGTTTAATTTTTTTTAATACATTAAGTATAAAAGTAATAATAAAATATTATTTTTTTTGGAAATTGGATATAATTGACAAAATAATAAATATTTTGAGGAAAAGATAAATTTACTTTGGAGAAATAGTAGAAATTTTATTTGAAAAAAGATGTTGTATGTATTAATTAATAATAATATTAATGTTATATATGAAAGATATTTATGTTGATATTGCTGTTAACATGGTAAGGCTAGGTAGCTTTGGTGTTGACACAAAACCACCCTTGGGGTGCCACCTCATCTATCATGTGCGAGTTATATGTCCACACTAATATGGTACAAACTAATGATATTTCAATTGATTCTAACTTGATGCCCTAAGCTTATAATTTAAAAATATTATATTTTTAGAAACTTATTAACAAGTATAAGATGATGGCAATCATAGAAATAGGAATAGGGTTTGTATTTAGTAAAATAAGTGAAAATTTTTATAGCCCCATATCCTTAAAGACAGTTAGGACTATGGGTGTGTGTTACAAAATTGTATTGTCGCAAGCTATTAAAATAAAATTTTCAAAACATGGATTTAAATATTCAACTTACATGGACTAGAGGAATATCATAGAAAGAAAGGATCTAGAGAGAGGATTACAATAATGAGGCTTTGTGGCATAGGATCCAAAGATGCTAAATACAAAAAAAGGGATATGTAGATCAAATATTTTGGCAGAAGAAATGTCATAGGTTTTGTGTAATATGTGGTAGATATTTGTTAAGATAGTGGGGTGGGATTATGGTGAGTTTTCTACTATAATGTATGGAAAATACAAATAGAAGGCTAGAAGACTCCATCCTTCTAGGAAATTTAGTAGAGGGTTGATTGTTGAAGGTCACTTAATAAAAAAATTTGTGCACTAATTGATAAAGGAATAAGGCCAAGTGATGTGGTTAGAATCATAATGGGGAATCTCTCAAGTTGTTTGTTGTTACTTTCATGCTTTATTAAATTTTGAGAATTTATTGTATATCAATAATTCAAGAACATAGGCATCATATAAATGCAAGGAATTAAATAGCTACAATGTGTATGCATTGATAGGGATAGGAATGAGAATAGTTAATTTTTGTATGCATATAAATATGGTAATCATATATATAACAAGCATGTAGACTCATATTAGTCCATTAATACTAAAGTTATGATGGATAACCATCATTGATGATAATCATCTAAGAAAGAGCATGTTTATAGTATGGCTAGAGACACTAATGAACATGTTGAAAAGATTAATACAAAAACAAATAAACTTTAGTACTAGGCCTGACCATCTCCAACTAGCACGAACATTTCAAACATTTGGCATCAATGTAATCTACAGGTCTAGGATACAAGATATGGCATGAATTATTGAAAAATATTATGAAACATGAAAATAAGGATCACCACCTTCTCCCTTGAATTGTTATGACATCAATTAGGTCTTGTATCTATAATTTTAACCATTAAAAGTAAATACATGAAATAACCATGACAATAACCAGTCATATAACCATGTTTATAACCAACATTAAACCATGAAAATAGCAGTGAGATAGTGGCCATTAAATCCACATATAAATAAGTAAATATTCAAGAGAACTTAGCTTTTATTAACCATAGAAAAATTTGACCAGGTTTGGGACTTCCACATACCACCCAACTATAGACATGGATGAATCAAATCTTTCTTTCAGCCAGTCACCCGCATACCATATTCCAAGCATGAATGTGGGATCTCATGGAAAAACCAATCCAGAAATAACCGAGGGAATCCAGAGGTTAAATCACATCCCCCCTCACCAAGCCGCAATCACACCAAAACTGATGCTCTGATAAAAAAAATGAACAGAGCATGGAATTCCATCCGAAATCCATCACTATGCCTGATGAATATTATGTTTCCTTTTATCTCAAGTTTTACCACAATCCAATCCCGGATCACTAGGCCCTTAATTCTTCTTCTTCCACTAACACAACCTTCACTTAGTTAACTAAACCCACATCCAATATTTGCGTTGTTGCTTAAACATAATCAAATGAAAGTATAGATATTGGTGTTACTCAAACCAACTATGCTACCAGAATTAAAACAACAGTTGGCAAATATTAACCTTGAATTTATCTAATCAAATTAAAGTTTCATTGTGAACATGTAACTAACCCTATACTAAAGACTTGTATACCAACCCTTACAGCGAAACAAAACAATCAAATTAAGGTTTCATACCAACCCTTACAGCGAAACAAAACAATCAAATTAAGGTAAGGTTTCATTGTGAACATTTAACTAACCCTATACTAAAGACTTGTATACCAACCTTACAGCGAAACAAAACAACCCAATACTTATATAAGTGGATTGGATAAAGAAAAAAATCCAAGCCCTTAACCCACGACAATACACCATGATTATTTTGTAATCCCTTTCTAGATAAATATGTAACTGTTATCCCTATAACAAAACCCCAAAATTAAAATATGTTTTATTTTTATTACATCTTTGTTAGATTACCATGTAATAAATTGTGGAGTACTACGCATTCTCTATGGTTACCATGTAATAAATTGTGGAGTACTACGCATTCTCTATGGTTATAGATCAAAAATCTACGTGTTTCCCTCCCAACACTCTAACTAATTAAAAAAACTATTATAAATGTTAAGCTATTCCATTAACGAAAGTATAAACGCGCTTTCAAAACAGAAATTTAAAATATTCATATAATTATCTTCATAGAGGCAAACAATATAATATTAATTTTTCTACAATATCATTGATCTGCGAATGGAAATATTAAACTGCAACAATGAAATTTCCAAGATGCTGATACCACCACGTGCCAACTGTGGATAATCAAAGCATAAGAGATAATATAGGGAGAACCGAAAGCTCTACCAGATAATTTGAAGTCTATTTTAGATATAGTGATAACACCATAGATGAAAATTGAATTTAAAAATATGAAGCAGTCTTCGGAATCATTGAGGGCACAAATGGTGGTGTATAAATTACTAAAAATAATGTCCTTTTATGGAGTGAACATAGAAATTGATGTTTATCTTCGTTCTGTATTAACCTATGAAATCTGGTCAATTATCATGGATGGTCTAAAATACCAAATTGTATTACAGGCTAACCATGTAACGTTTTACTTGAATTAAATCTGCGGAGTACTCTAAGAGAACTGCATGAGATGTCCCTCAACTAAAATCAATAGCGAATTAATTTTTCACATATGGTGCAATAAAATTTATTAATCAACCATGTGAAATCATGGTTAGGTATTTATGAATGTTATATAAAATCTTTTATGGTTAGTTTTAAAATAAAAAAAACACAAATTATTAATTTCGATTATCAAGGTTAAAAACCATAGAGAGTATGCATTATTTATACACAATACAAAAATTATTTATATTTTTAATGATTACATAAAAAATTTACTTATATAAGAATTAAATTATTGATTCTGAGATAACTAGATTTTAACAAAGTGGATTTATGATTCAGACATGACACAATTTCAATTAATATATAGGGAACAATAACTTCTAGATTGACACCTCAGGACTCCTAATGACAACTTGCAAATCACATGACACACATGACATGGAAAAATTACTTCCAATACCCTCTGTTAATGCTTACATGTAACAAATATAAAAAACACACATTATAACAACAATATTGATCTTTGTCATATTTTTCTGATATGGTCATCACTAGCAGTCATATCCACTCTAAAATCTCCCAGTTTCCCCTCTTTTCTTCACCACACATTTGAGCTTCCCACTTGATCCATTTAAGACATAATCTCTTTAGACCATCATTGATATAATTTGCAGAATTGATGCTTCTGAAAATCCTAGAGCACAATGGGCTAGTGTCAATATTGAATCATCTTATGGAACTGCCATCATTTTTTAAATCCAAAACCCTCCACAACCTTCGTCACTTATCTAGGATAAGATTATGGGTGTAAAATGTCTTCAACATACAATTCTACAACTTCTCCTTGTATAAAATAACATGCACTAATGCTCCTGGAGTACGATAGGTCATAATAGCTTGACCTTATCAAGAACTACCTATAACTAATGCTCTCAGAGCATGATGGGTCATATTAGTCTATTCAATAGTTGGTTTTTTCTTTATGGTTCTACATAATTTTATTTTTACACAACATAATAGCATACTACAACTTCAAATCACACCACAAACTTGGACACATGAACAAATACATACAACAAATAAATTAAGTCCCTTTTACATTATAATAGTTTGAGAGGTGGTTCTAGTGACTCCTAATCACTATCTAATTTTGAGAAGTCATCTAAGTTGGTTATGTTTTCAGTTTATTTTCCATTTAGAATATCCCTTGCATGGTTTCGACAATTTGATGTTGTATGTCAATTTTTGTGACATTGGAACCATTATGTTGAACCCTTGGTTTTTCTCTCTTTCCTTTAGAAAATAATGCAAGCTAATGCTAATCACTAACATCTCAACCTTTTGTATTTTCCCTTTTTCCTTAGCTAAAAGTTATGCTACCATTCCTTCTCATTATCGAGAGGACATTTTCCTTAATGTGAATACAATGTTGATATACCTAGGAGATAGAATACTTAATAGAATTGCTTTATCATCGTATGCGTCTACCTTGGCATCAATTTCAGATAATTTCCTAAAGATAAACATTATCTCATTTATATGATTAGAAAGAGGCATCTCATCATGAATTTTGAGACTAAAGAATTGAAGTTTTAAAGAGAGCTTTGCGTTCATATCCTTTTCCCCAGATAGATTACTCAATTTCTCCCAAATTTCATTAGATGATTTTCCAAACAAATCAAATGCAGTTGAGTTTCTGAAAGACACAATCCAATTATAGCATTATACTTGTCTTTTCTCTTTTCCCATTCAATTGAGAGATTGGAAATAGTAATATCTTTTTTTTTTCGTTCATTTTACTACACTCAACAAACCCTTATTCATAATGTGCTTTTGAAATTTAAATTTCCATATATGAAAATTGGTGCCATTAAATTTCTCTAAAGGTACAGAATCCTTGTTACCTCTTTTAGATTTGAGATCAAATATTTTTACAGAAAGTGTAGATTTGGTTCTTCTCCCAATCTATGGTAGCAATTTGTGTTTTCCACACCGTGGCATTTACAGGTTTGAAAAATGACAACAATATTGGATTACAAGGCTAATGATACTGAACATTATAGAGAAATCTTGTGATCTATTAGTCTCTAATAGAATTTACACTCAAAGTGAGATCATGAGAGATTTGGGTTCTCTAAGGTTAACATGGCTTCTGCACCACTAATCTTTTTCCAATAATTCTTCTTGCAACTTCTAAAATGGCAGGTTCACAATTGGGGTTGCGACATTCTTTCACTAGATCCACTTCACTAGTCAAGATACATTGAACATATCAAAAATAGTAACTTGAAACAGTTTTATTCAAAGAAAGTTGTCCATCTTTATTGATCAAACTTTCACCTCTCAAAACTGCGTGCACCAAAAAAAATGGATGCAAATAACTTTTCCAAAGTAGCATATAACCAAAATTTAGTGGCCTTATGATGGAAAATAGACAAGGGAAACATGTCAATTTCATTTTTCCTTACTTGACACTTATTTGTGATATTATATTCTTCATTATTATGCTGATGATATTGTCATCAAATAAATTCCAAAACTATGAAGATCACAAACACTGAAATATGAACACAAGATATAGGTTCCAAGCAAAGGCCAAACCTCTCCATGGGGAAATCCAATAAATAACTTATCTTCTTATAGAATCAATTAAAAGGATACTTCCATGAACAAAAACCTAGACCAAACCTACCACCAAGAGCCAAGCCAACCAACCAATATTCCTCCTACAAAACAATAGAAGGCTCTTCCAAGGATAATGAAGTAACATTCCTTAAAGATATTGGCTCTTCTAACTTTCCGTCCTTACTCAAATAATTTGCAACTTTCTCTACAATTTCAGACCAGGGGTAACCTTAGAAACCCTAGGGTACTCGAACATTTAAAAGGTAGAATAAATATTTTAGACTTCTCAATTCCTTTAGGGATTATTCCTTCCTTCAATAGCCTTTTCCTTTTATTTCTAGGACATTCACACTCCTCTCCAATAGCAGATCGAAGCCAAAGATGTATGCTTTAAGTGTGTTGAAATAGGTCTAAGATCCATCTTTATATAGCCTTTCCAAGAGACTCCATTAGCCCTCTCTAGGCCAACTTTCCCTTGGATAGACGGTTTGATATTAGGAGCCTTCTTGGTATTGGGAGTCTTCTAGACCTTTCTAAATTCAAATTATTTTTTCTATCCTTGATACAAATGCCCGAAAGGGTCTTTTACAATATGAAAATGATTATTGATTCATGAAAAAGCCTAGAAGTATTCAATGGATGCTTGACCTAATGATAAAATAACTTAAGCATGAAACCCTTGTTTTACAAAATTTTTTTTTTCTTTATTATTTTTATAGATACATAGAAATTACCTCATGAAATGAGTCAAATGACAATTATGAAGACTGAAACTAGTTACATTCTTCAAAACTCCCTCTTAAATAGGGAGGTATTCATAATTTTCCAATTGGTATAAGGACAATAGTCCCTTTGAAAATTTGTCTTAAGAAGAATCAAATTGATAAGCAAACTATAAGCATCAACATTATGATTAACCAACACTATCGTTGAGGCCTAACTAGACAATCTCTACTTTATTCAAGAACATTATGATGGGAGGTTTTACATGTGGTATTGCACTTCCTCTACAATGCAGATACACCATCCATATGTCTACAAGGTATGTCCTTTCAAGACTAATCTTACCTTGGATTTCCAATACTCAATCGTCAAAGAATATTGGCCCTATTTGACCACTCTTGTGTTGGACACCTATCTTATCATTACAGAGTATAATGCCCTTTCCTTTCTTGGACATTCTATCTTCAAGGAAACCAAAAATTCTTATCCAAACCTACACCATTCTTTATTCAAGGCCATATCTTAGACTTACAACTATTAGTACTAGTCAAGTGCATGACAAATGAAGAAAATAATGTACATGTGATGTCCAACATCACTCTTTCTCAACCAAAGAGGATATTATTTTTCTTCTTTTAACATATGAATAGATCCTTGCTCGTATTCAAGGAGACTCCTTCACTCCCTCTCAAATCTAAAGGAGATTCCTGACTTCCTTTCTAATTGGGAAGTCATATCCATAAGCTCTCTAGCTTGTCCTTATAAACATTCTAGCTACAACATGGCTCCATTTTCTTCCACATCTCATTGTGTTGAGACTTATTCCTTCCTAGTATCATAGAGTCACTTTCCCTTAATATTGTGATAGGTTGCAAGTCATAAATCTTGCATAACACTTTCATGTTGTCATGATTAATGAAGGCATTATATTGATCCTTTGCAGACTTCAAGTTAATCATAGATTTCTCATGAAAGTGATATCCTTTGGAATTTAGGCTATCTTCTAATGCTCCTACCTTTCAATCGAAAGATGAGCACATCTTAACATCACAGTTCGCACTTACCATATATGGAGCTTCCCTCAACATTATTCATACATTCCTTTCATACAGTTGAGCTTGCCTCAACTATCATAATATGTTCCTGCAACATCCTTCTAGGTAGAAAAATAATAAGTTAAATAGATATCCAATAATACTTATATACATCAAACTTACCTCATCGTGACAACTTTTTCATCATCAACATCCTCAAGGTCCATCTCCACATGAATCTTCCTTGATGTATCAGAGTGCCCAAGGATCGAACTTGATTAAAAAGTTACCATTTTCTCCCAGAGATTATATGAGATGTTGATTATTATTCTTTTGAGAAAGTATTATTATTCCACCCATTCTAAAGTAAATCAAATTCATCCTATTAGGCATCATATAACCAAAAGAAAGATTTACCATGCATGATTTATTACCAACTTTTCTTAGAAGATTATATGAATCCCACCAAAATTTACTTTAAACATACATTCTTAATCTTTCACACAATCATCCAGCTATATGTATTCCATAATGAGACTCGCAATTTGACAAATTTCATTCCTTCATCCTTTCAAGAGTATTGTTTCCATATAATATGGAATATATAATAATCCTTGTCATAATGCTTTCAATAACCTCCCAAACTGATGGTTCTTACAATCTTAGTAAAATTCTACCTCTAACATAGTGTTAAAAAATGTATGGATAAACATTATGCAAAATGGTCCCAAATTTCTCTTGAAAGACTAGATGCCAAGGAATTCAATCAAGTAGGCTTTAAATATTCTACTATCACATCCTTCTATCTAGGATGCCATAGTAAAACAAGATTCTTTTAGAAAACTTAGCGATGCATGCTTACTCTAATCAATTCCTTCAGGGTCCTTACTCTTCCCTTCTTCCATCATGCTTATCATTAATAGGAATGAATTGTTTTTATTAGCCTACAAACTCTAGATTCAAAACATAGAGTCAAACCCTAAAGCTATCACATACCCACAAACACTTCTTAATTTATTTATTTATTTATGTAATATCTTAACAACACCCGTTTCATATTTTTCTTTTATAAATATATTGTAGATATGATACTTGTTAAAATATTCAGAATCATTCCCATTCTATTAGTTTAACTGATAACCTTTTTTTTTATCATTACTCGAATCCTTATAATTTATGGGGATTATTGTTCCATGCTACTACCCCTAACCTACAAAATTATTTCTTCATACCCATGCCTAAGTCAGGATATACCTATATGTTCCATGATATCTCTTATTGAAGCACATATAGATGATATTTATATGCACCACTTTGTTTTTTAACATTAAATTTATTTCTACTCAGCATATGGTTGTGTAATTATTCCAATGTCAACATATGCATGTGTGTGCGAAGAATTTATTATTTATTGGTTTGTAATTTTTATAGGTACTATTTGGGTATCGTTACCAATGAGGGTATTTGTTTATGGTCAAATCACACAGGCACATAGATAATTATACCCGGCGCTTGGTTATATGAATTCTATCATTTCATGCCAAGTGTTATCGCTCTACATTGGGAAATCCATTACACAATCCTCCTTTGCCATGTTCCCTTCCATCACATGGTGTTCATGTGATCACTCTAGCAACATTTGAACAATTGAGATGAGAGTGTAGAAAAGCAAGGGACATGATCTAACATTGCCAACCCTAATCTTTCTACCCCATAGCCATTTCTTTGGTATTTCATTTTCATTATCATCATTTACGTTTGGCGTCTTTGTAGCATTGCTCCTCTAGAAAAATCCTTAGCTTTCGGCCTCTAGCTAAAGCATAGAGGTCATGGAGGCAGGGCTTATTTCACCAGCCTTCACACTTGTCCTTCCCCAAAATTTACAGGTAAGATATTATTTTGTTTTAGTTCACAATTTTGTGGTTCTAATTGGTTTCATTTGCCTTTTTATGGGATTCCTAGTATCTGGTTTTCCTAGAATACCTCCTTAGTTTATAACGTTTGTTTCATTTTTCTATTTTGGCTTTAAGTTGCGGCACTCGTACATGTCTCTTTCTTTCAAATTTCATTACCTCTTTGTTCTCAGGTAATTTCTACAACTCCGATCCTCTCCCTCATCTTATTTTTTCCCTTTTATCCCTACTATCATGAGGATTCCATACACATAATCAATGTGGCTTGGCTTTAACGTTGTTCCCCTTCTTGTATATGGAGCAACAAAGACTGACCGAGTTGATTCATCGACCCTGGATTCTAAGGAGAATATAGGGTAAGAACTAGCATTCTCAGATCTTATGAACAGGGGATTTAGTATTTCCTTATGAAACTACCATACTCTAGTTTTCTTGTTTGGATGTAACTGTAAAATATTCACACTTGGTTGCCCATTTTCCTTGTGGGTTTTTTTTCTTCCCATCATAATATTACCCATAATGTCTCCACATGCATATAAGTAAACTTCCTCTCATGTTGATGTACAAATTGGAGTATGCACCTGCATTTATCCTTAACAAATATGTAGTTTAGTTTTCTCTTTTATTGCTATTATTCTGCCAACTCAAACTTCAAACAATAGGATACTCACACCCGTGTCTCCCTTGACATGCAGGTACTAAAGCATCCTTTGAAGTAACTCTTCCTCATGTAGTTGGGAACCACAATCGTCACTTAATTTCGATTGCTATTTCTTTCAGGTCGGTTAAATTCAAATTTCGAGAGCTCAGTCTGGTTCAATGATCCTGTTAAAATTTGTTGACTCTGAGTGTTATTGTGAATTACCCACTTTACATGTCCTATGGACAATTTAATAATTAATTCACTTAATCTAGTGGATTAGGTCTTTCTTTTTCCTTTTGTATGTAGCTACTGGTTGTTGTTTAGTCCTCCTCCACTACTTCATTTTTGTACTTATAATTTTTGGGGACCCTAATTACCATGGGCACAAAACATAACCTTAATGTCTTATATAGTGTAGTCTTTGCACAAAGAAATGACTTTGGATTTATTTTGTCAGAACAATTTGTTCTTTTAGCGCTAACTCAATATAATTCCTTTCTGGTGGGTAGATTGATACTATGGTCCATCTCAGGATGGTTTTGTTTTTCGTCAACTATGCTATAATTTGTAGAAGAAGAACCACACAACACACACACAGAATATATATATATATATATATATATATATATATATATATATATATATATATATATATATATATATAATATATATATATATATATATATATATATATATATATTATATATATATATATATATATATATTATATATATATATCATTTCGTGATAATACTACTGAACCATTACTTCACTATTCTGTAATATTTATTCTTTCCATGTATTTCCACACTGGAAATGTTATTTCTACTACTTAGTTCTACACAAATGGAAAAATAGAAATACTTAATATCCTATTTTCTTTCTTTTCATATAGATTCTTTACTAGTTTCTTTTTTAGAAATCCGTTGTTGTCCTATTACAAAATGATAACAATAGATTGTTCTAAGGTTTAATATCTTCGCTAAGAAATGATATTAAGTTGTTCTTAAATTGACTATGTGACCTTCTGATGTGTCCACCCACCATATTATTTTTCTTTTGTTATGTACCAGTATAACTTGCGTTCCTATTAATTGTATCCAACCTGAAATTAAAATTACCTGTGTCCTAAAGGCATCACACCCAAGAAATTACAACCTAGTTCCTATGATTATTTCACAATTTATCCTACTCAGATATACTAACTGATTCCTACTAAATCCTTCTGCCTTCTATAACACTTCTAACTGTTACTTCTTCTATATATAAAGAAAAACAATATACAAAGTTTCCCATACCAGTAACATGCTTAGTAACATATACCTAGAAATAACAATATGTAGGTAATTTGTTCCTAGGTAACGCACATAATTATAGCCATGAGAATATATCTAAACTTCAACTTGATTCTTTCTTTTTCAAAAAGTCTTCTAACTACTATACATATTCAACTTGACAGTAAAATCTAATTTGTAATATAATTAAATTCATGATACCAACACATATTCCACTTGACTGTAAAATCTAATTCATAGCATAAATAAATTCATGATAACAATGTCCTTGAAATACCATCTACATATAACCATCTATGCTAATAAAATTACATAACAAAAATTCTAATGAGTATCACTGTCAGGGGAACACTTCGGAATATTGCACCCTTTTACACCCAACCTTGATCTGAAATCCTCCAGTTCACCCCTAAGCTAAGATGTACTTTCCAGGGAATTAAACAACCTCTTTGATTCCTTACATATGTATTTTATTTTTTACAATAACATATTTTTCCCTCAACTACATCCTACTTTTGTGGTTGTGAAAATTCCACTTGCCTAGGATTTTACTTTTAAAGCCCACTTTCTCTCCCATGACGCTTTATTCTTATCCATGCTTAACATATTTCTCCAAATAAGAGACTTAATGGATCTTTTTATCCTATTCCATTAAATATTATTTAGGAGTTCCTATTATAGAAGATTTATCTCGATCTCATCCATTAATGAGATTTTTGTTTTTATTTTTATTTTATATTTTTGGAAAGAATCTCTCACTCAAGTGTCTCATTCCTAAGTATTTCCACCCATTTTATTTATTAATAATAATTACTTATTACATAAGTACTTTATCATATTAATTTCACTTAAACAATTCATGACTTTCCCGCCATCCATTCTAACATAATTTGGTCTGAAAAGAAAACAATCATTACAGAAATAGAGGGGTATTACAAAAGCATTCCAACTTTTATGCAAACCTTTCATTCATTCATTTATACATAAAACGATTGTACATACCTTTGTCTTCCATCAACACTTCCACTTTTGATAGGATCTTTCTACCAACACTACCTTCAATATTTATTTCAATTGTAGGCTTGCTTCAAATGATCCTAAGACACTTAGAAAAATTCCTTTTGTCCTGTATGCCAAGTTGTTGTTCCTTTTGTCTGTTGCTTAGGTTACATTGTAATTACCATTAGAGTCCTTCTAACTCGCCCTTATCCTTCTTCAAATAATTTTCGATGTCTTCACTTTAATTCACTTATGAATATGTATGATACCTATTTATTGTCTCTATATATATCTCCTATTACAACTCCTTACTTAAAATACTTTTCTTATTTGGGTTCCCTCAATAATATAACTTGTAGCAATTTAATGTGATGCAGACTTGTGCTATTACTTTACAAGCTCGACCCTCTCGCTAGGTATTTTTGTTGTCACTATAATATTCTTGATACTACGCTTAAAAATTTTCTTCAACCTATAGTCTTGTATCCTCTTCAAGCTCCTTCACTTTCTTAGATTGTAGGGATGCAACTGGTCTCTAAAAATGAAGTTACAGGTCTTGACCTGTCTCATGAAGAAAGGAGACCTTTCTGGCCTTGGATGCTCTTCTTATTATGATTTTCATGCCTTTTAAGATGTTTCCTGTTGAATTATTTTTTGCCTCTATATTCACCTTAGAATCCATGGACTTAAATTCTCACTGTAATTAGAGGATCATTGATTTAGAATTAATCTTTTATTATTTAACTCTTCTTTGACCCTCAAGGAGAATACAAATAGTCCCAAAACCTTCCGTCTTATGCCCATAATTTCTTTCATATTCCAAAGGTATGATTTCATTGTATATTACACAAAAATAACCCATAACTCGGCTTTCGACATAGTTTTCTCAGCCTTCAAGATGAATGTAAATAATTCCTCTTTGCTAGACTTGGAAACTCTTGCTTCCAAAAAACAATGATATTCCAACTGCCTATGCGTTTTTCCTTAGCTTTGATACCATGTTGGAATGTAGACTAGGGAAGCATGTTAATTTCATTTTTCCTTACTTGGTAGTTATTTTTGACATTATATTTTTTTTCATTACTATGCATATGTTATTATCATGAAATAAATGCTAAAACCATGAAGATAACAATCATACAAATATGAACACAAGATATATGCTCCAAGCAAGGGAAAAATCCCTCTAATGGAAAAACCCAGCAATAACTTCTCTTCTTATAAAATCAATTCAATGGAGACTTGCAAGAAAAAAACTCTAGACTAGGCCTACCACCAACAACCAAGCCAACTAGCCAATCTTCCTCCCAAAAAATGAGAGAAGGCTCTTCCAAAGATAGTGAAGCAACATCCCTTCAAGACAATGGCTCTTCTAGATTTGCATCCTTACTCAAATAATAAACAAATTTCTCTGCAATTTATGAGGTATGGTAACCCTAGAATCCTTAGGGTACGTTCACATGTGAAAGGTAGAAGATAGATTTCACACGTCTGAATTTTTCTAGGGCTTCTTCCTTCCTTCATTTGCCTTCTCCTTTCTTTTGTAGAACTTTCACACTTGTCTCTAATTGTAGATTGAAACAAAAGTTGTATGCTTGATGTGTGTTGAAAGAGGTCAAATATACATCTTTATATAGCCTTCCCAAGATTCTTCATTATCCCTCTTTAGGCCAACTTTTCCTTGGCTGACCGACTTGGTCTTGGGATCCTTCTAGACTTTTCTAAATTCAAAATATTTTTACTTTCTTGATACAAATTTCCAAAAGGGTCGTTTACAATATGCCAAGTATTATTTGACTCATAATAAAACATAGGATCATATTGGATGCTTGACCTAATGACAAAATGACTTAAGCATGAAACCCATGCTTTACAAAAATATCATTTTTCTTTCTTCTTTTGATAGATACATAGACATTACATCATGACATGAGTCAAATGATAATTATGAAGACTCAAAATAGTTACATCATTCAACACCTTACACATACATCTATTAAACGTGGCTGCCACAAAGAAAATAAATGTTAACGTCACTTGATTTCAGCAGGCTTCTAATAGGTTGTGGTAGCGGTCAACATAGATCAGGTTAGTTAGATTTGTAGCATGCTTTTTCCGGATCACAATTTTCTTAATGCTCACTTAATCTTATATTCTAACACATATCCTCTACACGGTCTCAACTAAGGCTGCCAAACATAGTATGCCTTCTGTTTATTAGACGTCAGCCCTCACTTGCTCTGAATCCATGTTAGAAACCCTAGAGAACGTGAATTATTCACACACCAGACACATATTTTTATTGATCACATAAATAAATTACATATATAAAAATTAGATTGCTGACTTGAACAAATATATATCTTAATAAAGTGGATCTATGACTTGGACATGACACAACTACAACTCATACATAGGGAACAAAAGCTTCTAGTTTGACAACAGAAGACTCACGATGACAACCTACAAATCACATGAAACACATGACATGGAAGCATTACTTCCAATAATAAACAATTTAAAATACCTCTCTATGGTTTAAAAGTAATTTTAATTTTAATAATATTTTAAAAATTAATATTCCTCAATAACATTGTTTAATTTCGTTATACTCTAAAATAAAATTGAACTTCAATTTTTTTACAAAAAAATTGGATCCAAAATAAAATAAAATACTATAATTTTGGTGATAAGAACAAAATTTATGCCCATTTCATTTGTTATATATTCGTGTATAATAAAGCACGATTTTTTGATTCATAGCCATATGCTCATGTTTTTTGTTCCCATTATATGATCACAATCATATGCTCACAGTTTTGATTCCCATTTTCGGGTTTACATGTATACTTACAGCACCTTGGTATGCTAAACACACAATGAATGATGTGATAGTATAAGTAAAACCTAATATATAATTATAACCTTAATATATAACCCTAAGATTATAAATTAAACCTTAGATATTAAACATCATATATTTTAAACTCAATATTAAACCTAATATAATAAAATTTAACATTATGAAGCCTAATATTATATTATATATTAAATCCCAATATACATAAACCTTAGTATTATGTTAATAGGGATCCATGGGCAAGCATTGTCTAGCCATAATCAACCATCATCAACTACTGTCACTATGGTTAATTGTGATTGACCATAGTTAACTATGGTCACCATGGTCAACCATGACAATAGTTGATTGTATTTATCACGATTGGTCATCATCAATCGTGTTCAATCAAGTTTAACCGTGCGTAGACTAGGAAAATCATGACCACTCAGGGTTATCTTTTGTCAACCAAAGCCACCATAACCAAGCTTTGAAAGCAATGGTCAACCAATGCTCAACATCGCCAACAATGGTTAGACGCGGTGAAGATTAAGAAATATAGTAAAAAATGGTCAACAATACTTAAATCATTGTTAAACATAGTCATTCATAATAAAAACATAATCAATGATGTTTAAATAGGATGAACATGGAAAACAAAAGTTAAGCATGGTTAACCATATTGAAATTATTGTTAACCATAGTTAAATAATGGTCAACAATTTTTAACATTAGTCACACATGGTCAACCATAATCTAACCATGGTCGACCGTATTCAAATATAGTTGACCATCATTTATCAAAGCCAAACATTTTCAACATTAGTTAGCTAAGGTCATCCTTGGTCCACCAATATAAAGATTTAAAAATGTTTAATAATATCAATATTACCATTGCAAAGTGACAAAACATTGTTGGAATGCGACAAATGTTTTTTAGATGTAATGTTACATTTCAATTTATCGAACATTGCAATGAAACATTAGAAAATTAGTCAAACATAGTCAACCATAGTATTCAAACATAGTCAATCAAAGTGAGCCTTTATAGTCAATGTCTAAATAGTTGGCCATATTCTAACCTCGTCAACCTTATGTTTATAATGGTTTATAATATTGGGTTTAATGTTCTGGTTTATAATATTGTTTTTATAATATTAAGGTTTATTATATTGAGTTTATAATATTAGGTTTAATATTGGGGTTTATAATATTGGGTTTAATATTAGGGTTTATAATATTTCACTTAATATTAGAGCTTATAATATTGAGTTCAATAATACGGTTTAATATTGGTTTTATGATATTAGGCTTTATATTAGGTTTTTAATATTAGTGTTTAATATTAGGTTTTTAATATTAGTGTTTATAAGTGAAAAAACCAACCTTAGTCAACTAAGGTCATTGTTTGTCCATGAGTATCAATATTTGAAAATGTTCAATAATATCAGTATTACCATTTCCATGTGACAAAACATTTTCAGATTGTTACAAACATGATCGCAATGTTACATTGCATTGCAATTTATCCAAGTTGCAATGCGAGATAGAAAAACTAGTCAAACATAGCCACCCACATTAATAGTCAAACATAGTGAACTATATTACTGGTCAACCATATTAATAATCAAACATCGTCATCCACATTATTCAAACATTGTCAAGCAAAGTCAACCTTTATAGTAAAAAATTTAGTTGGCCATCCTCAAACTTGTTCAAGGTTATGTTTATAATATTGGGTTTAATATTACAATTAAATATATTAATGTTTATAATGATGGGTTCAATTTTGGGTTTATAATATTAAGGTTTAATAATAGGGTTTATTATATTGCCTTTAATATTAGGGTTTATAATGTTAGGTTTAGTATTGGATTTATAATACTTAGTTTAATATTAGGGTTTATAATATTTAGTTTAATATTAGGGTTTAATATTATGATGTTGGAATGATACATAAATATATCCAATGTTGTATTATGACAAGCATTGTTACAATGTAGAAATCAATATTGAATTTATAATATAGGGTTCATAATATTATGTTCAATGTTGTTGAGAATGTTTGACATTTTTTACTATGTTTGATAGTCAACAATCGTTATCTTCGTTCAAACATAATCTCTTCTCATTATTATAAAATAATATCAATAATCAAACATAATCATCCACTTTAGTGAACATAATCAAACAAAGTCAAACTTGATAGTCATTTTTTAAATAATTGACCATGATGGTATTATATTATTGAGTTTATCTTGAGGGTTTATAATATTGGGTATAATATTAGGGTCTGTAATATTGGGTTTAATATTTGTGTTATACAGTGTGATATTGGAATGATACGTAAATCTATTCAACGTTGAATTGCAATATTACAAAATTAGGGCTTAATATTAGGGTTTATGAAATTAGGTTTAATAATAGAGTATAATATTGCCTTTAGTAGTATATTAAGGTTCCTAATATTGCGTTAAATATTAGAGTTTAATATAGACTGTAATATTTGGGGTTAATGTTGGCTTCAATATTAGGTTTTATATTATTGGGTTTCATATTATGGTTTATAGTATTAGAGTTTTTAATATTGGATTTATAATATTTTGTTTAATATTAGCATTTGATATTGCGATATTGGAATGGTACACAAATTTATCTAGTGTCACATTGTGACAAACATTGTCACAACATGATAATCAATTTGATAATCATTTTTTCCATGTTACATCACAATCCAAGTTATTAAGCATCACATTTAGACATTATAAAATTAGGTCTATAATATTGGGTTTAATTTTAGGATTTATAATATTGTGTCGAATGTTGGGTTTAGAATATTGGATTTAATATTAAGGTTTCAATGTTATTTGAAACTTATTGATTTAGTTAAATAGTTAACTTATTTTCACTTATATTAAAACCACATTTATATTGAAACCCCAATATTAAAATGTAATATTAAAACCTTATACTAAAAGGCAATTCTAAAAACTAATAGTAATATTATAATATTAATATTGTAAAATTTTAAAATATATTAATATATTATAACTATAAAATAATGATACTAAAAGCTAAATTATTATAATTATATATTATTTGATCTCAGACTTTTGTGATCTATATTTATTTTTATAGTTATCTTTCAGATAAATCACATCGACAATGTTTGATAGTTGACCTTTCAAACCTATTAATGAGGTTCATCTTTAGGACCAAGGTGGAAAAACAAATCTATTAATAGGATTGAATAGGAGTGAGATGCATAAGTTCTAGAATTAGTCGTTAGGATAAAAATCTTATTTAATCAAAATTAACAATAACAACTAATTTTTGGTAAAGAAATTATAATTAATTTAGTCAGTGCAAGATTAACTGAGTAGTAACTCAAATTAATTATTATTAAATAAAATTTCAGCAAAACTAATATTAACCCTTACATAAGAAATTAAAATTTTTTGTAAATAGGTAAGAAATTATTAAATGAGTAATAATAATTTAAATTAATCATTAATTATTAAATCCTTAATTCCTAAATTAAAATGTTTATATTAATTTAACACACACACATATATATTAAAAATAATAATAAATAAATAATCATAATGAAAAGGCAAGAATCCAACTCTCGCTTAATTTCCAACCTTCACTTGTATTGAGATTTTTGGCATGTTTCTCAATTTCAATGACCTTTCTCATCTTTTTATGGTAGAAATTATCAATCCTTGCAATGAATTTTGAATCCTCAATATAGACACGGTGCCTTGTTTTCTCTGCATGTTGAACAATACCTAAGGAGTGGGAATGATTATGCTTGATGTCTGTTTCATGTTCTTGAACTCTTAGATTAATGGAACGATTAGTTTCTCCAATGTAGGGAACCCCATATGAGCATGGTATTGAATAAACCATTTTCATGTCTTTAGGATCCACAAGGTCCTTAACTGATCTAAGGGAGCTCCTAAAAGTATGAATGGCTTGTAGGTAGTAGTGACATTATTTTTCTTAAGAAGACGAGCGATCTCATCAGTGGTTTCATGGATGAATGGAAGAAGAATATTTGAAAAATGTTCATCACGAGAATTTTTTAATCGAAGAACCTTTATAGGATTTTTGAAAAATACTACCTTTAGAATTTTTTTGAAATCAATGGTTATAGTAGACATCAAGGTCTTGTAGCTTTTCAAAAAGCATGTAAAGGTTCTTATATTAAAAAATCTCGTGATGAGCATTTTTCAAACGTTCTTCTTCCATTCATCCTTGGAACCATCGATAAGATCGCTCTTGGTCTTAAGAAAAATAATGTCTCGGCTACCTTCAAGCCCCTTCATATTATCAGGAGCCCCCTTATATCAGTTAAGAACCCTATGAATCCTAAGGACATGAAAGGGGTTTATTCAATCCCCTACTCAAGTGAGATACCCTACTTTGGAGAAACTAGTCACTTCATTAATATGATAATTCAAGAACATGCAGCAAACATCAGGGATAATCGTTCCCACTCCTTAGTTTTTGCTGAGCATGTGGAGAAAATGAAACACCATGCCTGTATTAAGGATTCCAAAGTCATTGCAAGGATTGATAATTTCTACCATATAAAGTTGAGAGAAGCCATTCAAATTGAGAAGCAGTCAAAAGAAAAATCTCAATATAAACGATGGTTGAAAATTAAGCAATGAGATTCATGGCTTTTCTTTGTAATTTTTTTTTATTGAATTATTTAATATATATAATATATAAAATAAATAAATATAATAGTTATATATTTTAAATAATATAAACATTTTTTTCCTTCTTCTTTCACCATATAATAATGAATATTAATACTTAATAATAATTTAAGAAGTAAGAATTTTAGATAATTAATAATTAATTAATTATTATTTACAATTTAAAATTTTTTAGCTATAGACCAAAATTGTTATAGTTTCTTACATAGTGTTAATATTAGTTTCGTTTAAATTGTATTTAATAACAATTATTTAATAACTTAATAGTTAATAGTTAATTTGAATTACTATTAATTTAATAATTTCTTTAAATTACCTAATTAGTTATATATATATATATTTTAACAAAGTTAGTTATGATTTTTTTATACCAAAAACTAGTAGTTATTGTTAATTTTGAATAAACAAAATTTTTACCTTAACAACTAAATCTGCAAATTGATGCATCTAACTACTATTTAAGCTTAATCTTATTGATATATCGGTTTTTCACCTTGGTCTCTGATCCCAAGATGAACCCTGATTAGTATTTGAAACGTGGACAATTAAACATAACATGTATTATTTGAAAGTAATATAAAAGTTATATATTAATAATTTTAATATTAAATAATCCTTAATATTATATTGTGGTTTGATAATATTTGAATATATTTACAGGTTATATGAATCATATTTAGTAAGTAATTGTGTTGTTATAATTTATATATAATAAAAGATGGTAAGAAGATTTTAAAAAAAAAAAAAATTCTGGTTAAAATAGAAATTTAAAATAAAATGATGTTTGATAATTATTTTATCGTTATTATCATGATTATTATATATCTGTAATAAGTTTATATCAATCACATTTACTAATATTATTGTGTTAATTATATATTCACATAATTTTACATTTATATATAATTAAGAGATAATATAAATATTTTTTTAATGATCTTTTCTTATATTAAGATCAAAGCTTTAAAAACAAATGGTCCCCGTAGGCTGTAGCACACGAACAAGAAGATTGATAAATTATTAATTGTAATAATATATCAGAAGACGCTCAGTGCATTAGGTCGCATCAAATCAATTAATATAATTGACAATAGTTTAGAGCAAGCCACAGATTTGTTGCGAGTATAGTTGGCATATCTCGTTGCAGTCCCCACCTGGATAATTTGATTATAATCTCGCGCTCACTCAATAGCACTAACAGGATAACGTACAAAATACAGAAATTGCGCTGAACATGTCAAAGCCATTGTCAGCAATGTAGTGTACGACCGCGTGGGGTGCTTGATAAGGGCGGTTTCAAAAGAAGGAAATAGTACCCATTTCCTGTCGTCTGGTCTGCATTCATTAACCAGAGGAGCTCCATATAAGGTTCCACAGTAGCTCAAACGTCTCACATATTTCCCACCTTTTGACCTTTGATTCCTGCGAGACTATTTGCCTCCGACTAAGAAACATGGAGTCTGCAACTGATGCTCAATTAAAGATCAATGAAAACTGTTGGATTATTCAAATCAAGGGCAGTCTCAATCTACAAGAAGAAGAAGAAGTGAAGGAATTGTGTATGTCCGTTTTTAATGTGCCCAAAGAGTTATTGGCGGTGAAACCTAAAGTATACACTCCTCAGTCCATTTTTATCGGACCCTATCATCACTGGAGACCTCATGTAACGCCCTCGTTTTAGTAAGATGGGCGGACGCCGGGCGCCCGGGCGCACGCACATGGGCGGGCGTGCACGACCGCACGCGGGCGGAGCGCCGGGCAGCACGACACGGAAATACGACGTTTCAGCGAGTTTTGAGCAACGTTATGAAGAGCGACTTGCGACACTTGGAGAAATGAGCATGGAACTAAAGGTGACTTATACCCTTTGTGCGTGGGCAGTTCAAGGGGTTGGCCGACAGTTCCATGGTCGAATATTGAAGTGTGCAAGCCATCGTTTAAGGGGTCGGATGGGCAAGCCCCACCCCTTCAACCAAGCATATATATGGAGGAGCGCTTGGGTTCATTTGGACAACAATTCGATCATCGAACATACACATCTAGGCATAGAGGAGAAGTGCACAGTTTTAGTTGGGGAATGCGCATAGCTCATGCGCTCAACTTTGAGAATGCGCAGAGTTGTTCTTGGTTGATGGTTGGCAAGGTGTGCCGTATGTTGGGTTGACGAAGGTGCAAATTTGTGCAGGACTTGAGGTGGAGTTCTTGGTGTCTCAAGTGAGCACCCTCCGACCGTGCAAGGGTGGCACGAATGTTGTAAAGGCTGATTTATGCCTATGTTGTAAAAGAAACTAAGTATTGGCTTGGAGTTTGCCAAGCATTACTTGTGATGATTGTATTATTGAAAAAACTGATATAATATATTGTCGGGCAGACTTGTTACGGGAGTTGCCCTCCCCTTTATATCGTGCAATTGTTGTCTTATTTTATAATTGCTGTTGGTAATGAATAAGTATGGGTGTTCATTGATATAAAGCTTAATTGATATTATATTTGGTTGCGAAACACAAACTAAGTACACGGTTGTGAATTAGGCGTAGTCCATGTGCACAAGTATTGTTAAAAAGAAAGTGTTCGGCGGTGCCGCACCTCGCCAGCACGGTTGGAAGACTACCGCAGGCTTGGGGGCGTGACAGGTGGTATCAGAGCTGGTGTAGCTTGCAGAGGAAAGCTGATACAGAACTTGAGAGTTGGTATTAGAGCTCGGTTGAGCCGGGTTGATGAGGTATTGAAGCGTGTGAAGAAGTGACTGTGGTGACAGGTTCTTGGAGAGAAAGAAGTTGGTGAAACACTTCTTGGTAAGTGTGACATAAAGGACTTGGGTTACAAGTGAAGCCAGTGCATGGTCGAGACTAGGTTGCAGAGAAGGAAAAGGCTATTGGAAATGGCTGAATCCCAGGCTGGGTCTAGTCGTGATCCCAAGGATACTACCCTTGGTTTGATGCAGAAAGTGTTGGAAAGAATGGAGTACTTGGAAGATCACTTTGAAAGGAAGATTTACTTGGTCGTGAAAGAGCAAGAGGCAATTTTGAGGATGAAAGATGAACTTGATGAACTCCGAACTCAACACGAGTACGCTGATCTTATGTGTACACAACTTGAAATAAGGGTCAAGGAGGTTGAAGCAGCAAGGGGCCAGGGTCTTGCAGAGATCGTGGACTTGAAGAAATCTCTTGACGAAGCTAAGGATGAGATAGCAGTGTTGAAGAAGGCCGTGAGGCATGGCTCAGGTGGAGGAGTGCCTCATGTGAAAGTCAAGGAACCAGAATCATTCGATGGTACAAGGAGTGCAAAGACTCTTGGCAACTTTTTGTGGGACATGGAGCAATACTTGGAATGGTTGGGTCTATCTGATGATGAGGCTAAGGTCAAGGTAGCTGCTCAGTTTCTAACAAAGGATGCTAAGATGTGGTGGCGAAGGAGAATGGACCAGATTGCCAGTGGCAGTGCTAGTGACATTACTTCGTGGGATGAGATGAAAGGAGCTTTGCAGGCCCATTTTAGTCCTCAATATGAAACATGGGAAGCAAGGATGAAGATAAAATTCATAAAGTAGACAGGTAACCTTCAGACATATCAGTGGGAGTTTGCAAGTGCAGTCCTTGAACTACCTGACATGGTGGAGAGAGACAAGGTGTTTAACTTCATTATTGGGTTGAAGCCTTGGGCTCGCAATGAGGTGAAGAGACAAAGGATTAGAACACTTGAAGAAGCTTTTGCTATTGTTGACAGTTTAGTGGAGCATTATGATGTGACTTCTGATGATAGGAAGAAGAAGTCCGACAAGCCGAAAGATAAGAAGAAAGATGATGCTTCGAAATCGGATGATAGTTCAAAGACGAAGAAGGTCTTGAAGTGTTGGATATGTGCTGGTCCACATATGGTGAAGAATTGTCCTTCTAGACCGAAAGTGGCTGCCATAGCACAATCTAATGTGAAAGAGGAAGGTGCTTTTATGGGGATGATGCAGATACTTGGAGTTGCTGCTGCTACAAAGGTGATCTCTCAGAAGGATCCTGAGAGGAATAAGTTGGAGTATGTTCGGATGAAGGCTGGAGTTGCTGATATACTCACTATGGTAGATAGTGGGGCTTCTCACAACTTCATGGGTGAAGATATTGCGAGAAGGATTGGGCTGAAATATGTTCCTGTCAAGGCACATATGAAGACAGTGAATTCTCCTCCGGATGAAGTTCTTGGTGTAGCTGAATAGGTGGACACAACACTTGGTGAATGGACCGGGAAGGTGGACTTCACTATAGTGCGGATTGATGACTATGAGGCTGTGCTGGTGATGGAATTTATGAAACAATATGATGCTATGATTGTTCCACATTTGAAGAAGCTGTACATTTACGATGGAAGGGAAGATGTACCCATTGGTGTGCCTACCTTTGGTGTGACTAGGCCTGATTGTAAATTGGCAGTGATGCAAATGGGGGATGAGAAGAAATTGGGTGACATGAGTAAGCGATTGTCCACAGTTGAGACAAATCTTACCAAACAATCATTGGTCATCAAATCACTTTCAAATAGTATCTCGGATTTGACACGAAGGCTAGAAGTGGTTGAGGATGAGGATGATGATGAGGAGTTATCTGTGAGGCCGGATGTTTGAGAGGAGGACCGGGTCACTTATCTACAAAGGATGGAGGTTGAGGATCCTGATAGATGGATTGAGATGATTAGTGAGGGTGAGCCTTCCGGCTCTAACCCCTCTACATATTCTTAGATGGACAAGAAGATGGGGCTCATTGTTAGCTACTCATGGCAGTGAGTCCTTAAAAGCAGTTGAGCAGGTATGATGGTGCAGGGATGGCTTGGCATCAAACATCATGACATGTTGCAGATGGGATGAGGGCTACTTCATGGACCTGAGCATGGGTTTATTCTTGATGAGTTCAGGATGTGGCAGATATTTTGAGGAACTACTGATGATGACATGAGGATGTTCACTCTCATGATTTGAGCATGATGGTTGGATTAGCTACCCAACTAGTTCAGACATGGGAAGCATGCAGTGATCAGAGGTATGTTGGCATTATGTTGGAGTATCATGGTAGCTGGACACATGGAACACATGATGGAGAGAGGTGTTCTCTTAGAGCACTTGGCAGTTTATGGAGATGAGATGTTGGCACATGATTGAGATGTGTTAGCACTTGTTGATGTATCATGGGTAGTTTTGCACATGATGGAGTTGGTGACATGATGGAGTTGACACATTGTTGCAGTGGACATGTAGCTTGAGTTGGAGGGACCAACCTTCCACGATGGAGAGCAACATGGAGAGATTGTGGCAGGTGGTTGATGATCATGGACATCTGATATATGACATACTTGGTATGGACTATCTTGGTGACAGTTGGTTGCTTAGATGAGACATGGTGGAGATGGAGTCCTACATATGTTGCAGGGATGTTTGCCATATGTGGAGGAGTCGACATCATGGATATTGATGCTTGGAGGATGTTGTCGAGGACGACAACGACTTCAGGTGGAGGAAGATGTAACACCCTCGTTGTAGTGCGACGGGCAGGTGCCGAGCGCCCGGGACCGCACACGCCAGGCGGGTGTGCACGACCGCACGCGGGCGGAGCGCTGGGTAGCACGACATGGAAATGCGACGTTTTAGCGAGTTTTGAGTGACGTTATGAAGAGCGAATTGCGACACTTGGAGAAATGAGCGTGGAACGAAAGGTGACTTATACCCTTTGTGCGTGGGCGGTTCAAGGGGCTGGCCGACAGTTCCATGGGCGAGGATTGAAGTATGCAAGCCACCGTTTAGGGGGTCGGCTGGGCAAGCCCCACCCCTTCAACCAACCGTATATATGGAGGAGCGCTTGGGTTCATTTGGACAACAATTCGATCATTGAACATACACATCTACGCATAGAGGAGAAGTGCGCAGTTTTAGTTGGGGAATGCGCATAGCTCATGCACTCAACTTGGAGAATGCGCAGAGCTGTTCTTGGTTGATGGTTGGCAAGGTGTGCCGTATGTTGGGTTGACAAAAGTGCCGATTTGTGCAGGACTTGAGGTGGAGTTCTTGGTGTCTCAGGTGAGCACCCTCCGACCGTGCAAGGGTGGCACGAATGTTGTAAAGGCTGATTTATGCCTCTGTTGTAAAAGAAACTAAGTGTTAGCTTGGAGTTTGCCAAACATTACTTGTGATGATTGTACTATTGAAAAAACTGATATAATATATTGTCGGGCAGACTTGTTACGAGAGTTGCCCCTCCCCTTTATATCGTGCAATTGTTGTCTTATTTTATAATTGCTGTTGGTAATGAATAAGTATGGGTGTTCATTGATATAAAGCTTAATTGATATTATACTTGGTTGCAAAACACAAACTAAGTACACGATTGTGAATTAGGCGTAGTCCATGTGCACAAGTATTGTTAAAAAGAAAGTGTTCAGTGATGCCGCACCTTGCCGGCACGGTTGGAAGACTACTGTAGGCTTGGGGGCATGACCCCTGAGATCTATGACATGGAGCGCTACAAACTTGCAGCTGCTCGCAGATTTCAAGGAAGAATCAACGGACGCAAGTTTGAGTCAGCGGCTGTGGAGGAGTTTAAGAAGCACGAATGGCGAATCCGGAGCAGCTACCACAAGTTTTTCGACTACAAAGAAGAAACCTTGATGTGGCTCATGGCTCTCGACGCACTCTTCCTTCTAGAGTGTCTGCAGTTTTATGTCAGACACGCTGACCAAAACTCTGCCGCGGAGGTCAAGCAGCTTGGACGAGCCCTAGATCCGCAAGGCACCAGTGCTACCCACAATTCCATTGTGAGGGACCTTATCATGTTTGAAAATCAATTGCCTCTCCTTCTGTTACAAAAAGCTTTTGGAAGTGCAGTTGGGTTCTCAAACCAAGGCAGAGGAGAGACTCTGCACCCTGCTGAGGCTTGTTTGCGAAGAATTTTCGCCTTTCAGATTCAAGCTGCCCGAGGATTCGAAGATGCATACAAACGAGAGATGTCATATGCTGGAGGTTTTGTACTACGATGTTGTTCCTGTTTCGAACAATCAAAATCCAAATATTTCAAAAGAGGAACGAAAGGAAGAGACTGTTCCGGAGGAAATGTCAACCATTACACGAGGCTTCAGTTTGCTGGGGAAAGCTCTCTCCTCTTTAAACGTTGGTCCCATTCGATTTCTCATGAACTTCACTCAGAGTGCGCTCAACGGGAGGGCTGTGCAACTTTTGTTGAAGTTGACCTTACCTCCTCTTTCTGCCCTTGGGAAGCTACCAATTCTGAGAGTCTTAAAGGAACGTTTTGCTCTTCTTGTCAATAAAGGCGCCAACAACAAAACTGATGAGGAGGAAGGAAAAGGGAAAGGGGATGAATCGGCCGTCAAGATCATACCTCCCATTAGAGACGAACTGAGCATACCATCTGTGGCCGATTTATACTCTGCAGGACTCAAATTCGCTCCTACGGACGACGATCTCACCTCAATATGTTTTGATGGCAAGACTGCCACACTTTACCTTCCAAAAGTAAAGTTGGACAACAACACAGAGGTAATCCTTAGAAATCTGGTGGCTTTCGAAGCTTCGGCGGCACCGGGTGTGATGGCGTTCACGCGATATACCGATTACATGAACGGGCTGATCGACAACGAAGAGGATGTGAGATTGTTGAGACAAAGTGGAATTATTTGCAACCATCTCCAAAGCGATGGAGAGGTCGCTAGCCTGTGGAACAGCAGGGGTAAGTGCATTCGTCTCACAAAGGTCCAATATCTGGACAATGTTATAGAGGATGTAAATAGATATTATAATAGAAAATGGAATGTTGCAATCACGAAGTTCGTGAGCAAAAATATATTTGGATCGTGGGAATTTCTATCTCTAGCAGCTTCGGTGATACTTTTAGGGTTCACTTGCTCGCAGGCTTTCTGCTCTGTGTATGATTGCAAGAAGTGGGTAGCCCAGCACCAACCCTAGAGGTATGCCCACAGAATGTTGCCGGTGGACCAATTGCATTTACAATGTTGGAAACTACACAGTAATCCAGTATCCAATCGAGGATTGCCACTTCTAATTGTCGTTGTAATATGCTTGCTTTATTGTCCTCTATTCTGTGTGTTGTGGCCTAATATGAGCCGGTTGACAGGCATTCTTATCCGAAATCATTGGAGTGATAACTGACCTTTACCTTTATTTTATATTCTCTAGCGTCGAAGACTATGAGAGCCCAGCCACGTCACAAAGTGAATACTGAACTTTATAGTTTTAATGTTATTTGTAATGGGCCTCGTGGCTTCATCTTAGCATTGCACTCATATGTATTCTTATCCTTGAATTTTAAACTCAAAATCCTACGCTTTGTCTTGTTCTGGATTTTGAAGCGATTTACAAAGTTAATTGTTTTACAGTGAAAATTTTAATTATAGATAACTTAACAAAAAAATGGATCAAATTTAATTAGAGAGAATTTTAATTTGGCAGTTGAGATTTATTAGTCATTTAAAATGATCAAATTTTTTGAGTTCTGATTTTATTTTAAAGTTTAAAACATAAAGAAACGTTTTCGCATTGAAGATATGTAATCTTTTTTGATACTTCATGAATCCTAGATTCACAGTTAATATATATAATGAATGGAGTTTAGGGAATGAATGACCTATTTATTTCTGTTTAAACAATAAAATGTTTTAATGAATTTTTATTTTATTTTTATAGCTATATATAATATATATAGTTAATTATTGAAATATTTTAATCTATGATGCATATTCTAAATATCAATTTATTATTATTATTTATTATTATATTTTTAAATAGATGTTTTTTTCTTCTATTTATTTGATATTGCCTTATTTATTTATCATATATATATTGTACATATTGAAGTATTTTCTTTAATGTGCATATTGAGATATTTCATTTATAACTCCATTGAAAAGTCTTTCAAATATCATATATCAATTTTATATTAAAAGATCAATACTGCATTATTCTATCTATACATATTGTACATATTGAATTATTTTTTTTAATGTACATATTGAAATATTTCATTGATGACCCCACTCAAGCCTTTCAAATGCCACATATCAATTCTATTTAAAGATTCAACACTGAGTTTTTCTATCTATGAAATATTTTGTTTATGGTCAAAATTAAAATATTTTACTCTACTTTCTCTTTCTATAAAAATATATGTGAATTTCATATTAAAATATATTAATTAGTATAGATAATCAAATATTTAATTTAAGTCCCATATTGAAATATTTTTAAAAAGGAAAAGTAGAAAATTGAAAATATAAGATATTTTTTTTCTTGTCAATTGTTTCATCTCTTTAAATTATGTTAATTATGTTAATATAGACATTGAAATATTTTATTCATGGTAGAGAGTATAATATTTTTTCAATTTTTAATATGTATATTTTAAACCACATGTGAACTCTATGTTATGTATTATAATGAGCTATAATATTTACGTCGTAAGGTGGTGTTCCTCTGGGAAAAACTTCCCTGGTTACTTTGTACGGTGTTTTTTTGGGAAAAACTCCCCTAGTAGCCATTTTGTAGGATTGAGCACCATTCGATCAATTGTTAGACGATTGAATGATTTTCGGCCATTAAATCCATCGCATGTCAACCACCCTTAACCACCTGAACTGTGAGTTGATTTCTTTATTTCCATTGCTTGCCTGCATTCCTTCCATTGCACTGAAACGTTGAGTGTGGAAGCTTTATATGCTTTCAGTGGAAAATATTTTGGAATTTTATGGTTTTCAATTCGAGTTATGTGCTTTTTTTTTTTCATTCAATGGAGGTGGGGGCGCTATTTAGAATTGGGTTGACAGTTCTAATAGTGATTACCCAGAACTTACCCCTCAACGTTGCATAGAAAGGCCTCCTGATCTCTGTCTACAATTGCACAACAAGTCACGAGACCTTGGAGTAGTGGGAAATGCATGTCGTTGAGAAGGGTTTGGAGCAGCACACTAAATTTATTGTCCGAGATGACGAAATACATGGAAATCATATTTATTACAGGAGAAACACACTCAATTTATTGTCCCAGGTAACGAAATACATGGAAATGGTGGATGTGGTTAGAAGGATTGTTACCGGGTTTCAATCTCACTGCCTTCAACAATATCACTTGTAAGCCTAAAAATGAGCGTGAGGGTGCTTCCTTTGGAGAAGGATTGATGGCTACCTCTCACGCCTGGCAACTTCCTACTTCTTGTATCGATGTCGCATTTGAGATCTTTGTATCGTTGTTTAGGCTACAATTTATTCATCTTCTTCTGCAATGAATACAATGATATGCGAATTATCCCCCTGCCCTAGTCCTTCATTTATTATTCATTCTTTCTTTTTAACATTTGATCATGTCATAAAATCCATGACATTCTACAACATGTGTTCTCTATTTAGCTGTTTTCTTCTTGCCCATTTCATTGAATTTATTATATTAAATGGTGGACAATGTTGAACTGTTGTAACATTTAAACAACGAATTTTGATAATTTTTGAATAATTTTCAATCCCTTAAATATTTTTTTCTCTCTTTTCTTCTTGAAATTAAGAAACTGATTTCATGTTAAGAGAGTTAAAGATTGACTATAAGTTTTCACATTTATCACTGCATCTTTGTACCATGAATATCTAAACTATTTCATACATCTATGCCTTGGAATCAATGTAGACAATAGGGCTAACCAAGATTTTTTTTGTTGTTGCAAAGAACAACACGTAAAAAAGAGTTATAGGCGCTAAATCAAATATGATGTAATGAAATATTCAATCAAAGAAGAGAAGACAACCATACTACTAATCCAAGAGACTAAATTAGCTAAATGAGAAGCTCTTGAAGAAGGAAACAAAAATTGGAAAGAAAGTATAGGATAAACGATAAGCTTCAGAGGAGCATCTAGAGGAATGTGCATACAACGGAAACATGACAAGTTAAAACTGATTCGATAAAAAACCACATAGCTTTGGATCTATACAGATATGGAGAACCACGCAACTTTGGATCTATCTAGATCAGGAGAATATAGATAAGGGGAACCATTTCAAACTATCCAATATATATATTCTAATGAACAATAGGGAAATGATGGAATCCTGGAAATCCATTAAGGAAATAAATGATGCAATCACAATTGAGGGTTGTGTCTTGACAAGGTACTTCAATTTAGTGTTAGGTGTAGATGTGGAAAGAGGGGAAAGTGCAATTAGGGACCCTTTTCTAGAGACGTTGGAAGATCTGATGAAAGAGTGGGATCCCATGGATGTTAAGCCTCAAAAATGAAAATACTTCTGGACATATAAAAGGATAGGATTAGGGCATATCGCAACAAGACCAGATTGGTTCCTTGTAAACAAGGAGTTGTTGTTGGAAAATATGGAGATCACATCAAAAATGGTCCCATTTGGATTAGTTGATCACAAACTCATATCTCTCTCTCCTACACACTTAGAAGTATGGCCCATTGTTATGAAGTTTAATCATCTCTGGATTTTGAGTAAGGAAGTAAGGGAGGTAATAAGGGAGGCCTCATGAATGCATATGAAAGGTTTTCCCTCTTATATTTGGGAGGACAAACATAAATTCAAAAAGAGGGTTATAAAGTATTGTGTCAAGGGAAATAGTAGAATGATCCATCCACCAATAAAAGGGAGATTATGAAACAACTACCAAACCTGTTTGGATTTTTGATTGGGGCTTACTGTTTTACTTTGCTCATATCTATCAAAATTTTGGAATATTCCAAATTTTAGAATTTATTATGTCGCCATGTACACAATGTCAATGGATTGGAATAATAAAATCAATAATATAGAAATAACAACGAAGCAATAGGTGGTTTATTGGTTTAATCCAATGGGAAAGATCTAAGTCAATCAGGTCTCATCTCAACATCCTATTTATTTCAAGGATCGACTTAATTGGCTTCTATTGGAGTAATGGATAAAATAAGACAATTCATTTGTAAATTCCTTGGAAAGAAGGAAAAAGCAATATCTAGAAATGTTATCTCATCAAACGGACCACCATGGAGAAAATGAGTGCAAAGGACTAGAAATAAAGGAATCACAAATATTGAATCACGCAATGAGGGTGAAAATCCTTTGGTTATTTATATAAGATGGAAAAACCTGGTGGAAATTGATCGTTCAAAAAATACACCCCCACTCAACTTGGTTGCACAGTCTAGATAGGGAGCTTCAAGATATAAAAGATTCAGAAATTTGGAAATTATCAAAATACACCCCACTCAACTTGGTTGCACAGTCTAGATAGGAAGCTTCAAGATATAAAAGATTCAGAAATTTGGAAATTATCAAACAACAGTAAGAAACATACAAAGAAGTCTCTCATGGGTTACATGAATGTGAAAAAGTTCAAAATCTAGGAGGACGACATTCTTGAAAAACAACCTCTACTCCATACTCAAGATACTAGAAACCCAAAGTAGTGGATGGCACAGAATGATATAATTCACCTCAAAGACATCATAGAATCAGATGACCAAGGCAATGGATTGTGGAATAGATGGAAAATACCAAATCTCCCGAAAAATTAAATGATCACTGGTCCATAGTCTTACAAAATTAAGTGGGTCAACTCTGCAAATAGATAAATATTGGGAAATATAGAATTGGATGACAAGCAGATGATTACATTGTAAAAAACAGGTATGAAATAAAAATTGCTAGACAAGTCTGCAATCTAGAAAATAATATGGCATGATTGAGTGTCTTCCTACAACAAAAGTTTATCTGTTGGACACTTTTCAAGGGAAAAATCCCCACAACATCAAATCTTTAAAAATGATGGATATAAGGTCCTTTGAAATGTTTTCTATACACGAGAGAGGAGGAAAATATTAAATACCTGGGACATTTGTGAATACATCACTCCTTAGACGAGTAAGGATGGCCATCGCGAAGTACATATGTTGGAATGTCTAGTTGTCAAGAAATAAAGCTCTGCAACATATATAGTCCCTTAACTTATTTTCCATTAATTCTGCAAAAACTTATTGTTGACCTATTATCCATAAGCATCATAATATCTTTTACTTTATTTATTTTAACCCTGGAATGCTTATTGATCAGTTCAAAATTTATATGATATTATTCTCTTTGAAGAATTGTTTTTTCTCAAACTCAAACCATTATTGCACCCAGAGAAGATAAGTGTAGTCTACAACCCAATATCTATAAGATAGGTCACATTAGTGTGTAATCAATATACATCAAAATGAAAAAAAGAAGAAGAGTTATTAATATTAAAAATAAAAGTCACAGATATAACAATAAAATAATCTAACATATTTTAAACACCAACGGGTTTTCACCTCAATTTCTATTTTCATCCCTCCCAATTCTTAATAAATCCATGGATACATTAGATAATTTATACTAGATGATGTAATAGAGTAGTGCAAATTTTTTGGACTTCATGGGGATGTGACAAAGAAATAAATTGAATGCATTTTCATTGTTTAGACAAAGAGGCAATCTCCCCAAGAACATGTTTCTCTGCTAACGTTTCCAATTTGTGCTATCTTGTGATATATGATTGTTAGTTGAGCCTAAGGTAGTCTTTGTAAGCATTTTTAGACGACACCACGTGCATGGCTTACCCATTTTTGCATAAGAGAACCCCTTGGACGTGGCCTCTCAAACGAAGGTTCTTACATAAAAAATATTCCACTCCCCCAACACATGTAACTCTTCAGAAGTTTAGCACTAGCAAGTTGTTTCTTGTAAAATCACAATAAACTACAAACAATTTCCAACCAAATAACCTATACCTTCCCAGATAAAGATGCAATAATTAATTCATGGGCTATCAAGCCATGCCTTTCTATTTACGTAGTGGCTAATATAATGTTTGAGAACAATTTACAAAATTTTGTTATTATTGTTCCATTTGGTAGATTAAGGGTTTGAGAAACATTGAAGATGGATGTAAACCACCAAACTTTGTGTTCATTCTCTGCTGCTAATTGAATTTATTGAATATTTTTTAAGAAACAACTTTTTTAATGGGAAACTATGTTACATCATAATGGATTCCCTAGTGGTAATATAGTTTGGATTAAAAATTTTCTTTGACAACTTCTATGTTTGAGGAACTATGAAGGCTTAAGCCATTCCTAGAGAAGAGGAAGTTCAAATGGTGCATAGAGATGGATTGGATTCATTCCCCCGCTAATTACATAGTGGAGCTTGTTCTAGCAAGGAAGAATTATTCAAATGGAGGGAGCATTGGGGTAATGTGCATAGCTATTTAATGCTTACATCATCTTATTGACATAAAGAATATTTTGAAAAGCTACATATAGGATTTAGATGTCATGTACTTGAAGTATATTATTTGGGTTGGAGGAAGTTTGTTTTGATGAAATGATATTTAGCATTTTGTTTTCAAATTTTCATTGGTTGGTAGGGGGTTTCTCTTGATGTAATGATGGCATAACATGCACTTTTGGATATTCTAGACAATATATGTAACTGCTTAGTGAATTTAGACAATTATAGTTCTTAATATTTCTCATGGTGGATATGTACATGGAAATAATTTAAAATGGAAAACAGATGATTAGAAAAAAAAATTGGAAGTAAGATAGGTGTAGAGACACCACAAATTAAAACACAAACTTTATCAAGGGGTTCCTAGGGATTAATTTTAGCAACAGAACTAACATGCACAATAATGTACTTGATTAAAGTGAACATACCAAGGAAGTGGTAAATTGGCTTCCCATTAATGAAAAAACTTGAACTTCCATGACTCATCATGACTCTTTCAGTGTAAATTCTTAGTAGAGCATACATGTTTCTATTTTATAACTTCAATGCTTGCATTCTTTCCATTCTCCAGTGAATATAGGAAGGACATTATCACCTACCTTGAGGTCATTTACACCTTCTCCAACATTGTCAACAATTCTATTTTCAGAAATGACCAACAATCAATCACAAGCAAAATTTTCCTATAAATTACTACATTTCTGGTTGAAAAATTAATTTCAAACATAATTTATCTGAAAACATATTTTCGTGTGTTAAAATAGACTGGATACCTAGCTACTTCATGTCCAAATATGTGGGGAAAGATAGGAGTGTGACCCTACAACCAAGCAATCGTAGACATTTTATTACTGATAAAATTAAATTTCCACATCCATTTCATTGAATTGAATATATTAAGTACTAGAAAAATTCGAATTGTTTCAACATTTAAGCAATGAATTTCGATACCTTGAAAAAATTTCAATCCCTTAGATATTTCTAACTTGATATTTTTCTCTTGTTTTTTCTTGAAATTAAGAAACTCATTCTGTGTTAATAGAGTAAATCATTTACTAGAATTTTTCATATTTATCACTGCATCTCTGTACCGTGAATCTCTACATTATTTCATGCCTCTATGCCTTACAGTCAATGTATACATCAGGGCTAACCACATGAATAAAGGATGCAAAGAACGACACTTAAATCGGAGTTATAGGTAGTAACTCCAACATGATGTAATGAAATATTCAATTAAAGAAGAGAAGACAACCTTACAACTAATCCAAGAGACTAAATTAGCTAGATGAGAAGCTCTTGAAGAAGGAAACAAAAATTGGAAAGAAAGTAAAGAATTAGTGGTAAGCTCCAAACGAGAATCTAGAGGAATATTCACACAACAAAAATAGGACAAGTTCAAACTAATTCGATCAAAAAACCATGCAACTTTCAATCTATATAGATCTAGAAAATATAGATAGGGCAAACCATTTCAAACTATCCAATATATATGTGCCAATGAAGCATAGGAAAAACATGGACTCTTGGAAATCCATTAAGGAAATGAAGGATGCAATCAAAGTTGAGGGTTGTGTCTTGATGGGGCACTTCATTTTAGTGTTAGTTGCAGATGTGGAAAGAGGGGCAAGTGAAGTTATGGACCCTTTTCTAGAGACATTGGAAGATCCAATGTAAGAGTGGGATCCCATGGATGTTAAGCCCCAAGAACGAAAATACTTTTGGACAAATAGAAGGATAGGATTAGGGAATATCACAACAAGAATAGATTGGTTCCCTGTAAACAAGAAGTTGTCATTGGTAAATCTAGAGATCACATAAAAAATGGTCCCATTTGGTGTAATTGATCACAAAATCATATATTTCTCTCCTGCAAACTCAGAACTATGGTCCCCTATCGTCAGGTTTAATCCTCTATGGATTTAGAGTAAGGAAGAAAGGGTGGTAATAAGAGCGATCCAATGAACAAAAATCCAAGGTTTTCCCTCTTTTATTTTGGAGGAAAAACATACATTAACAAAGAGGGCTCTAAAGTATTTTGTCAAGGGAAGTAATACAATGATTCATCTTCCAATAAAAGGGAGATTATGTAACAACTAGAAGACCTGCCTACAATTTTTATTGGGGCTTACCGTTTTACTTATCTAATATCTTTCAAAATTTTAGAATATTTGAAATTTCACAATTGCGCATGTCATCATCTACCGAGTGTCAGTGGATTGGAACCATATAATCCTAAATATATAAAAAATAACGAAGCAATAGGGGGTTTATTGGTTTAATCTAGTGGGTGAGATCTAAGTTAATAAATTCTCACATCTCGACATCCTAACTATTTCAAGGATTGAATCGGTTGGCTTCTATTGGAGTAATGAATAAAATAAGACAATTCATCTATAAATTCCTTAGCAAGAAGGAAAAAGCAATATCTATAAATGCTATCTCATCAACTAGACCACCATTGAGCAAATAAGGAGAGCAGAGGACTAGAAATAAAAGACTCACATATATTGAATCAGAAAATGGGGGTGAAAATCCTTTAGTGATTGATATTAGATGAAAGATCCTGGTGGAAATTGATTGTTCACAAAAATACCTCCGTTCAGCTTGGCTGCAGAGTCTAGAGAGGTAGGTTCGGGATATAAAAGATTTAGAAATTTGGAAACTATCAAGAAGTAGTAAACAACATATGAAGCAGTCTCTCATGGGCTCTAAGAATGGGTAAAAGTTCAAAATCTTGGAGGACGACATTCTCGGAAAACAACCTCTACTCCATAGTCAAGATGCTACAAACCCAATGTGGTGGATGGCACAAAATGATATAATTCGCCTCAAAGACATCACATAATTGAATGAGAAAGGAAATGGATTGTGGAATAGATGACAAATACCAAATCTTTTGTTGAATTTAAGCATTTTTGATCCATATAAGGTTTTCTGAGAAGAGTTTTAGGCGGAAATCACATTATAATACATTTTTCGATGCGTTTCGAACCAACGAGTCTGGTTCATCATCAAGACAAGTTGAAGAACCAAATCATGGCTGCATGTAAACCAGATCTAATTTCAACTTTGAAATTTGCAAGCGTGCCCATTCAAAATGATGAACCTTAGTTGCGATGGCTCTTTCGTCGAGGGATTCAATTGTTGAATTTAGGCTTCTGTGATCCATATCAAGTTCTTCTAGAAGAGTTTTCGGTGGAAATCACATTGTAATACATTTTTCGATGTGTTTCAAACCAACGGGTGTGGTTCATCATTAGGACAAGTTGAAGAAAAAAATCATGGTTGCATGTACGTCAGATCTGATTTCAACTTCAAAAACTGCAAGCATGCCCATTCAAAATGATGAACCTTAGTCATGATGGATCTTCTGTGCAGAGATTCAATTGTTGAATTTAGGCTTCTTTGATCGATATCAAGTTTTTTTAGAAGAGTTTTCGGTGGAAATCACGCTATAATATATTTGTCGATGCATTTCAAACCAACGAGTGTGGTTCATCATCAGGACTACTTGAAGAACCAGATCATGGTGGCATATACGCCAGATCTGATTTCAACTTTGAAACCTGCAAGCGTGTCCATTCAAAATGTCGAAACTTATTCATGGTGGCTCTTCCATGAAGGATTCAATTGTTGAATTTAGGCTTCTATGATCCATATCAAGTTTTTTTAGTATAGTTTTTGGTAGAAATCACATTATAATACATTTTTCGACGTGTTTCAAACCAACGAGTGTGGTTCATTGTCAGGAGAAGTTGAAGAAAGATCATGATTGCATGTATGCCAGATCTGATTTCAACTTCGAAACCTGCAAGTTTGCCTATTCAAAATGATGAACCTTAGTCACGATGGCTCTTCCAAGCAGAGATTTAATTGTTGAATTTGGGCTTCTCTAGTCCATATCAAGTTTATTGAGAAGAGTTTTCTGCGGAAATCACATTATAATACATTTGTCGACACATTTTGAACCATCGAGTGTGGTTCATCGTCAGGGCAAGTTGAAGAACCAAATCATGGCTGCATGTACACCAGATCTGATTTCAACTCCGAAACCTACAAGTGTGCCTCTTCAAAATGATGAACCTTAGTCGTGATGGCTCTTCTGTGTAGGGATTCAATTGTTGAATTTAGGCTTCTCTTATCCATATAAAGTTTTTTTAGGAGAGTTTTTTATGGAAATCACATTACAATACATTTGTTGACACGTTTTGAACCAACGAGTGTGGTTTATTGACAGGACAAGTTGAAGAACCAGATCATGGCTGCATATACGCCAAATCTGATTTCAACTTCAAAACCTGCAAGCATGCCTGTTAAAAATGATGAAACTTAGTCGCAGTGGCTCTTCTGTGCATGGATTCAATTGTTGAATTTAGGCTTTTGTGATCCATATGAAGTTTTTTGAGAATATTTTTTGGCAGAAATCACATTATAATACATTTGTCGACGTGTTTCAAACCAACGAGTGTGGTTCATCATCATGACAAGTTGAAGAACCAAATCATGGCTACATGTACCCGAGATCTAGTTTCAGCTTCGAAACCTGCAAGTGTGCCCGTTCAAAATGATGAACCTTAGTCACGATGGCTCTTCTGTCCAGGGATTCAATTGTTGAATTTAGGATTCTGTGATCCATATCAAGTTTTTTAGAAGAATTTTAAGAGAAAATCACATTATAATACATTTGTCGATGAATTTTGAACCAACGAGTGTGGTTCATTGTCAGGACAAGTTGAAGAACCAGATCATGGCTACATGTATGCCATATCTGATTTCAACTTCGAAACCTGCAAGCATGCCTGTCCAAAATGATGAAACTTAGTCGCAGTGGCTCTCCCATGCAGAGATTTAATTATAGAATTTAGGCTTCTATGATCCATATCAAGCTTTTTGAGAAGTCTTTTCGGTGGAAATCACATTATAATACATTTGCTGATGTGTTTCAAACCAACGAGTGTGGTTCATCGTCAGGACAAGTTGAAGAACCAGATCATGGCTACATGTGCACCAGATCTCATTTCAACTTCAAAACCTGCAAGCATGCCTCTTCAAAATGATGAATCTTAATCGTGATGGCTCTTCTGTGCAAGGATGCAATTGTTGAATTTAGGCTTCTGTGATCCATATCAAGTTTTTTGAGAAGATTTTTTGGCGGGAATCACATTATAATACATTTGTCGACGTGTTTCGAACGAACGAGTGTTTTTCACCATTAGGACAAGTTGAAGAACCAGATCATGGTTGCATGTACACTAGATCTGATTTCAACTCTGAAACCTACAAGCATGCCCGTTCAAAATGATGAACCTTAGTCATGATGGCTCTTCCGTGTAGGGATTCAATTGTTGAGTTTAGGCTTCTATGATCCATATCAAGTTTTTTGAGAAGATTTTTTAGTAGAAATTACATTATAATACATTTTTTGATGTGTTTTGAACCAACGAGCATGGTTCATCGCCAGGACAAGTGGTATTAGACCACTTTCTGGGCATGCGAAGATATATATATATATATATATATATATATATTTTTTTTATTTTGCACGAATTTTGGGCGGTGAGTTTGCAGATTGGATCTGAAACTTATGGTGCAAAATTTGTAGAATATAATTGTTGATATGGATTCTCTACAAAAAAATACCCAATTTCAAGAAACAAATCTGCCAAATCGGAGTCTAGATGAGGTAGATATCACTGATTTAAAAATCAACTATGTTGGAGAATGTTTTTGACGAAAATTCATGGACAATGGATATCTAGTTATTTTATGTCGTCTTTATGGGGGGATTTTGAGAAAATAATTGCATATCTCAGATCCTCTTGAAACATTACCTAATTAAAAAAAAAATAGTTGAATCAGAGTCTGAAAGAGGGAGATATCAATGATTTAAAATCAACTCTTTTTCAGAATCTTTTGTGACGGTGAGATAGTGCAGCACGAATCTGAAATTCCAGAGTGCCTAAATCAGGATTTCTATCACATGAGAAGATGCAGAATGACTGTTCCATTTTCGAAAACAGGTTATAATAAGGTTTCTAATCAATATTGACCGAACTATGGCAATTTTAAATTTTCGCCAAGTGATTTTTTTCAGAACCTTCTTCATGACTTCTAGAAAGATGTTTTTTATAGGAAAAAATGATGGGCTGACTATTGAAAACTATATAGAATCTCATAAGTGTGACTTCCCATGGTTTTTGGAGTACAAAATAGGGTATTATTTGAAAGATGAAGCTACTATATGGTATAAATCACTTGACAATGAGATTCTAAAGTTATGTCATGTTGACGAATTTGAAAAACTATTTTTGGAAAAATGGTTTCATATTGGAAAGAAGGAAACCAAAAAGCCTAGTAAGGATTTTATTTTTATAGGAAAAGATGATGGCCCTATTATTGAAGAATTCATAAATTGGCAAAGTCAGAAGTTGGACAATTTTGGTGACCTTTGGCATGGTTTAAGTTTAGAGGCAAGGTTGCTATATGGTGGAAATCCCCTAATTGCCAAAAGCATTTAAGCCTTCCTGATGAAGATTTTGAAAAAGTCCTTTTAGACAAATGGTCTCATGCTAGAAAGTAGGAGAATGAGACATGTAAGGCGTTATTTTTTTATGGTATCTCCTTATTACAGGTTCATGCATGTATTCAGAAAGAGAAGATAATTGTGTCTATTAATCCTAATAGCAAGCATAATTTTATTAATGCTCATTTGGCTAAAAGATTGCAAGTCTCAACCAAACAAATGGGACATACTCAGGTTAATAATGAGGAGGTGCAAGTGTATAAAGATTTGAATATTTCTATGGACAAATATGTATTGCATTCTATTTTTTATGCTTCAGATATGGTTAATGTGGATGTTATTTTGGGATACCCTTGGATGGGAATTTGTTGGTACTATCAATATTAATGTGTAGAAGAAAATCCTGAAGCTTTGGTATAGAAAGAATAAAATTACATTATAGGATATTTCTATCAATAAACAAGTGGAGTCCAAGGAGGTTGAAGTAGATGTTCCTGGGACTGACACATCAGATGAGGAATCCATGGTTGAAGTAATTATAGAAAATAAGAAACATTAGCAGTTGCCGCAACGGGTACCAGATACCCATCAGGATCCATTAGGTGGTGAATTAAAGAAAGATACACCATTGGTTAAAACTTCACCATATCACCACCCACATCACCCAGCAAGAAAACAACCAACACGATGGCAACGAATTAGCAACGTGGTAAATTTTAGGGGCGAATTTTAGCCCAAGGGAGAAATTTAAGTGGTTTTTCATTTTAGAGGGGCGAAATTTTATAAAACACCCATGTCATATATTTAGCCCAACTTTTATTTAAAAATTAATTATTTTTTTCATTTTAGCCCAAAAAAATGGGCAAATAAATTATGAAAAGACTCATTTAACACGATTTGTCTAGTTTGGGAGGTTATATTCCATTACAATTGGATGATTTTCTCCTTTTCAATGTTAAATTTGTTTGCAATTACCCATTTTCTGGTTTGGGAGGTTGTATTTGGTCCCAATAAATAAAAATATAAATAAAGTGGAGGTATGGTAAATACATAAAACCTCTTTTTATACTTAGTCTAAAGGTATGGTAAAAAAATAAAAATATAAATAAGCTAGAGGTATGATAAATAAATAAATTTTTTTTTTTTCTTTTATATTTAGTCCATAACCCTCTTTCTAGTTAAGAAGGCTCAAAAAAGAGGTTTTATTTAAGTGAATCCTATGGGCCAAATACCATATTTATAAAAGATGTATGGTAAATTCATAAAAATATAAATAAAATAGATGTATGATTTAAATAAATAAAACATTTTTTTTTATATTTACTCCATAAGTCACCTTATATTTACCAACATGCAAGGGTGTAAATAAATATAAATATAAATAAAGTGTAGGTATGGTAAATAAGTAAAACCTCTTTCTATACTTACTGCAAAGGTATGGTAAATAAATAAATAAATTAGAGGTATGGTAAATAAATATAAATATAAATAAACTATAGGTATGATAGAAAAATAAAACCTCTTTTTATATTTAGTGCATAACCCTCTTCCTATTTAAGAGGGCTGAAAAAAGAGGTTTTATTTAAGTGAATCATATGGGCCAAATACTATGGGCCAAATACCATGGGCCAAATTATTGTTAATACCATGCAAAGAAATTATTAACCCTAATATTAGTATTAATAAAAATAAAGATGGCACATGGTATTCGCACATGGTATTCACTTGGAATGTAGCCTATTTAAAGGGGGTAATTAAACTATCATAGATCCATCTTTACTCTGGATTTAGTAAGTGCCTAGAGGGATCAAATATCCTGATATGCAAACTAGCATAGAGTGAAAAGATATTTGATCCCTCTCTGGGTTTGGTAGATCAAGAGTAAAAATGGATCTTGTAATTTAATGTCACTTAAACATTTTAACTTAAAATAAAAAATAAAAAAATCAATTATTAGTTTTATTAATTTTTATAAATTACTAATAATAGTTTTTAAGCTCTAGGTTTATGATAACCTATTGACCCATGGTAATACCATGGTATTCATGTGATCATATACTATTTAAAGGGAAAATTCTATGAGCTTAGATCCATCTTAATCCCAGGTCTACCAAGTGCTGAGAGGGATAAATAGATTTCATCCGTCTAAGAGTGGCAGATGTGGAGTTATGATGGATATAGGTTGGTTTTATGATAATAAAGATATTAAATAGACTTAGGAAATTATATTGTAAAAAACATCTTAAGGTGAATGGTTAAAGCCACATTTAGTCACTTCACAAAATTTAGTAATAAATACCAATATCTCCATTAATATTGTTTTTTCTAATTTAACAAAAAAAGATTCAAAATAGTGAAATCTTATCACTCTTTCCTCATCAGTAGAAGAGAGATTGTCGCTACCCAGATTTCCCACCATTTTTCAAATGTTCTCAAGATGATATCTTCATGAAAAGGTTAAGGTACTAATGTTGGATTATTTTCTTGAAAAATATGTTGGTTTGTACAACCTTCCATCTTCTCTGTTATTCTTAGTTTGTTGTAATGATTTGTAGGGGTTGGGCCACTGCACCATATTGTCCTAAAAGGTGGAGACTGTGCACCAAAAAGGAAATTAATCCACATGTTAAAACGTCGTTAAAAAATGCAAGATGTATGAAGGTAGTGAATTATGCTAATAAGCAATTTAGATTGGGAGAGATGTAATTAAATGTTATTATTTTATTGAAGATTTCAAATTAAAATAATAATAAATCTACATTTATATATTTATGTATTGATTGGAAGGCTTCTGACAATGCTCACTTCTTTCCATTAGATCCCCTTCAGGCCTCTGGGATACCTACTACTTTCTTATATTATATAGTTGGGGCTTTCTACTTGTTGGCATGTTGGGGTAAACAAACTTTATATGTTTTTTTTATCTCATAGTTGGAGTCTATGGAATAAGAAAGAAATTTGATAGCCTGAAAAAAGTGGTAGCTTGACAAAAGTGGTAGAGAAAAGATTAATTTCTCTTACCTTAATAGAACTAGTGGTCAAGATCCACACCTACAATAAATTTGTTGTTGAATAATATCAAAACTAATAGAAGGATATGAAAGAGTGTACATTAAGAACCTTGACAAACATGACCACTAAAACTTGCAACATTGTTTGTAGGAAGAGAAAATTATGTTTCTTTTTGCCAAATATGTATGTTAGTATATTAGAGTTTAATGAATATGTTTTCCTATTATCATATATGGTTTCATACTTTAACAAAAGATTCACCAAGACTTCACAATGTTTTATTATTCAGTGAAAGATTTGCCAAGATTTTATAATTCACTGAAAGATTTGCTATGAATTTACAATATAATATAATTGGGTGAAAGATTCACAAAAAAAATATAGATTTACATATTATATTATTGATAAAATCGCCTCCCATTTTTCCTATGTATCATGGGGATTCACCCACTTTATTATACATATAAATTTAGGGTGGTTCTTAAAATTTTCCCTGATTAACAACAAGGACAACAACCCCCACATGACAGATAAAGAGGTGCACCAATCCACCTACAACACATCAACACAGAGGAACCACCAAGATCAACTCCCATCTCAAGCGAGCAAGGCACTGGCTAGATCGAGTAATCACTTGTCTCCGGGTTGGCTAGATGCATGTGCATGGTACCAGTGGACTACTCTTTTGAGTATATCTTATTATTTGTGTTCTTCTTATGTTTTGGGGATAAAACATGTTTAAGGGGGGTGGAATGTAGTATACCTAGGGGGGATAGTATGGGTATAGAGGGAGGTACCCAAGGGAATAATGTAATAATGGGATGGGCCATAGCTAATAAATAAAGTGGTTAATCTGCATCATGTAAGGACCACAAGCAGTTAGCAATAATGTGATAAGCCCATTGTATTAGATATATGGTATTGAGAGAACCATGGCAATGACCTATGGTATTATATGTATGAATCATATATAGAGGCTAGAGACTCTCCATTGAGAGATGTCGAGGAATATTGTATGAACAAGCATATGGCTTGTGAAGTGTTCTCCTTCCTTAAAGAGTGATTGCAAGGTATTAACCTACCTTAAGGGTTCTGATATTAATAAAGATCTAAAATTTATTTATTTCTCTCTTGTTATTCTAGGTATATTTGTATTTTTATACATTTTCAGTTCAAATCTATTACAAGTCTTCTGAAAATTTTAAATGATCAATGGTCCATTGTCATACAAAATTAAGTGGGTGAACTTTGCAAGTGGATCAATCCAAGGCAATAAAGAATGACTTAACAAGAAGATGATTACATTATGAAAAAAGGTATCAAATAAAAACTACTATACAAGTCTATAATATGGAAAATAATGTGGCATGACGAGTGTATTCCTACGATAAAATTTTATTTGTTAGACACTTATTCATGACAAAATACTGACAACATCAAATCTTTAAAAAAGAGGGATACAAGGTCCTTTTAAATGTTTTCTATGCACTAGAGAGGAGGAAAATATCGAATACCTGGTACATTTATGAATAAACCACTCCTTAGATGAGTAAGGATGGCCACACCAAAGTACATATGTTGGCAATTTTGGTTGTCAGGAAATAAAGCTCTACAATGTATATAGTCCCTTCACATATTTTCGATTAATTATGAAAAATATTATTGTTGACCTCTTATCCATAAGCATTTTAATAACTTTTCCTTTATATGTTTAACCCTACAATTCTCATTGATAAGTTCAAAATTTATATGATACTATCCTCTTTGAAGAATTTTTTTTTCTCAAACTCAAACCATTATTTCACACAGACAAGCTAAGTGCAGTCTTGATGCAGGAGCATGAGGCTTAAAGACAAAAGGGTTCATTTTCTTCCAAAAAATCCAAAAAATATTTACAAGCAAAGGAGTGGGATCCTTTAGCTGTCAATTTACAAGTTGTCTAGATAGGATTTGAGCTACGATATAGGTATTGAATGATTTTGTAATTAATCCAAGTAGTTCAAAATTAGTTGAGATTCTCAAGGAGAATATCAAGCAGTTTAAGTATTTGTCTAAGATTAGATAGCTTATATCCATTGATTGAGGATTTGATTGTTGGATGTAAAGTATTTATGTATGTTTTGAACTGTTGTAAGGGCATTTGGCTAGATTTGATTATGGAAAACTAGACTGTAAAAGAATTGAAATATCTTTGTATTGATAATTTTTAGTTTAGATTGTAGAATCAGAATTATATATGATCTGCTGTGATCGTGTTAATTCCTCATTCACTATGTATTAGGTTAAATTGAATGTTTTTCGAAGCATAGTGTTTTAGTTTAGCTAAATTATGAATTCCTTAGTGAAGAACTAAACTTGGCGGAAGTGCTAAAATCATAGCCGAGCGAGGAAAGTCTGATTAATTTGTGAGAAAACCCGAAGGAGCCTAGAACCATCTGATCAATAGAACCATTAGATCTACAATAGTTGTGCGCAAAGAAGCGTCGAAATTAAACCAATGAGAAAAGCAATCTTCATAGGAAAAAATTGTTTTCTTGTGGACTCAAGAAGATAAGTGGTATTTTGGGATAGTCACACAATTCAATTGAGCAGCTGACATGTAGCATGGAGAAACTGCCTTTTTCGCGTGCCCTTGGCTTGATAAACTTTGGCAAGAATTCCATGGAATATTAAGTGTCGAATGTTGGATCAAGCGGGCTTGATCAATGGTGGAGGATCGACTGGATAGTTTGTGAGTGGGAAAAGTGAAAATTGTTTGAATTAAGGAAGAGGATTGACAATGCATAATCAACATGAAAAATGTTGAAGGAAGGCAGATGCGAGAATTTTATGAAGGGATGTGTTATTTTTTTCGGTTTTGGGTAAGTGAAGTTTTGCTAATTTCTGGGTAATTTTCGAAATTCGACTGTTTTAGTAAAATAACTAAGTTTGGAGACGGATGACTAAAAATCCAAAGGATGTTGAAGAATAACTTCCACATGTGCTTGAGGAGATCGTTTCATGATTTGAATGATTATCCCTTACACTTGCAACTAGACCACCATATGTGGTATTAGAGAAGCCTATTGACACTCAACATGATATCAAGGATCAGAAAAAGAAATCAAACATGGCCTTCAGAGTTGGAGGAAGAGGTTTTGGTTGAAGAAGAGGAAGACGAGTTGCAAATGTTGAAGTGTTGGAAGATATGCAACAGATGTATGCTAGACTAGAAGCAATGGAAATGGGAAGAGATGTAGATGCTGGAGATGTTAGTGAAGCTGAAGCTGAAGCTACAGAAGAAGAGGAAGCTATAGATGTAACACTTGAGATGAGATTCTTTAAATCAGTATTGAGATCTACATCTAAGCCCAAACTTGAAGTTCGATTTATACAGGAAGCTTAAGCCCTGAGGAATTGATAGACTGGATAAATGACATGGAGAAATTCTTCAATTATGAAGAAACAAAGGAAGGGAAGAATGTGAAGTTTTCTGTCACAAAATTGAAAGGACATGCAGCACTTTGGTGGGATGGAGTGCAGGAAGAAAGAAGAAGACTTGGCAAACAAACAATTAGGAATTGGAATAGGATGGTGGCAAAGCTGAAAAGTAAGCTTTTTCCAAGTGATTATCATCAGACATTGTTTAGACAAATGCAGAACCTTAGAGAGAGGTCTATGACAGTAAAGGAATACATAAAGGAATTCTACAAAGTAAGCACAAGAGTAGGACAATCCAAGATATAGATGAGAAGGTTACAAGATATGTAAATGGAAATCAAAATGGAGATCCAAGATGAGATAAGTGTAGTTTCAACTAAAACAGTAGAAGAGGCTTATCAGATGGTATTGAAGGCCAAAGAAAAAATCATGAGGAAGTAGTCTGCCCGAAATAGAGGTACTTTCCAAGGAAGGGGAAGTTAAGGTGGTAGAGGAAGGTCTACATCACTTAGAGATGGAGGTAGCAGCAACTCATGTCAGCTTGCACCCATAGGAGGTGATGCAAGTGGAAGAGGGAGTTTTTACAGAGGAAGAGGAGGCAGAGGCAGAGGAAGAGAAGTTAGTTGTTACAGATGTAACAAGATGGGACATAGAGCTTATGAGTGCCCAAAAAACATAGGAATGAATAAGAGGAATGCAATTGTTGCTAAAACTGAAGAGGAAGCAACAAAGGTAATAGAAGAAGAAAATTAACCAGAGAAAGGGGAATGTTTGGTAGCTAACAAAATTTTGTTAACGCTGGCTAAGGAAATTGTTGAACCAACACAAAAAATAACCTTGTTCAGGACTATGTGTAAGGTTCAAGGGAAGTGTTGTTAGATGATAATCGACAATGGTAGTACAGATAATTTGGTCTCCACAGAAGTGGTGGAGAAGTTGAAATTGAAAACAAAGAAACATCCAACACCTTACAAGGTGTCATGGCTTCAAAAGGGATATTGGTTGGTAGTGAATGAGCAATGTGAAGTGGAGTTGCAGTTGAGAAAATACAAAGACAAAATTTTGAGCAATGTGATGCCTATGGATGTGTGTCACATATTGCTGGGAAGGCCTTGGTAGTATGATAGAGGAGCTATGCATGATGGAAAGAAGAACACATACAAATTTAGGAAAGATGGTGTCAATCTTACATTGCTGCCAATGGAAGAAGAGGATACATCAAAGAAACTTGATCCAAAAACCATTTTGCTGAGTGGAAAGGAGTACTTGCAGTACATGGAAGAAGATGAGGTAAGTTTTGCATTGGTTTGTAAACCCAAGGTAATAATTACTTTTGTAAAAGTTTCTAATTTATCAATTGAAATTGAAGAGATGTTGCACAATTATTTTGGTATCATTGTAGATGATTTGCTTGATGAGTTACCATCCATTAGAAAAATTAGTCATCACATAGATTTGATTCCAGGAGAAAATCTACCTAATAAAAGCAGCTTATAGGATGACTCCCATAGAGAGTGAAGAGCTTAGGAAACAGGTTCAAGAACTGTTAGACAAGGGACTGATTAGAGAGAGTTTGAGTCCTTGTGTAGTGCCAACAGTGTTGAGCTTAAAGAAAGATGGAGGTTTGAGAATGTGCACTGATTGAAGAGCCATCAATAAGATAACAATCAGGTATAGATTTCCTTTACCTAGAATCGAATATTTGATGGATTGTTTGAGTGGAGCTAGAAATTTTACAAAGTTAGATTTAAAAAGTGGTTATCATCAAATCATAATTAGAGAGGGAGATGAGTGGAAAACGACTCTTAAGACCAATGAAGGATTGTATGGATGGATGGTAATGCCTTTTGGATTGTCGAATACCCCTAGTACATTTATGAGGCTCATGAATGAAGTTTTGAAAGAATTTATTATTAAATTTGTAATAGTATATCTGGATGATATATTAGTTTATAGTAGATCAAAAGAGGAACATGTGGGACATCTGAATTATGTCTTACAGAGGCTACAACAAGAGAAGTTACTGTTAAATTTAAAGAAATGTTGATTCATGAAGGAGGAGTTGGTGTATTTGGGTTTCTTTGTTTTTGTTGAGGGTTTAAAGATGGATCCAGAGAAGATCAAGCCCATCATGGAGTGGCATTCACCAAAAAGTGTCTTTGAGGTAAGAATTTTTCACGGTCTTGCTAGTTTTTACAGGAAATTCATAAGGAATTTTAGTAAGATCAATGCTTAAATTTTAGTAATTTTATTGTTGTAAGGGTATGAGTCAAAATATGGGACTAATGTATGGTTGTGTTAGAATATGTTGATGGAATTATGTAATATCCCCAACCTCAGGTTGGACAATGCTACTCACATGACAATACTTAAAACACAATTTTCTTCGTGGAAGTAGTAAACCCCAAATCTTGAAATGCACAAATTTATACCTTAAACTTCTAGTTGCAATATGGATTTCAGAAAGGATGCTTAACAATATATTATCATCACCTTAACTATTAATTAAAATGCACAAAAAAGGATATAAGGTAATTTGTGAAAAGTACCAAATATGGGGTTTTTATCCACAAATTACGATACATGAAAAACATCAAAATCACCTAACATCAAATTTCCTTGAAACACAACATTAAGTTGTACAATGGAAATATAATTGTTATAATCATTTACACATAAACCCTGAAAGTAGGGCTTTAGCATAAAATTGCATAAACAACATAGTGCATGAAATTAAATACTTATTTGGATAAAGTAAACCAACTCTCTACAAGATCTCCCCATTCTGCCCTGCCATAGATAACATGGTTCATGAATTTCAGCCATCGGTCACCCCCGAGCTAGGCCTGCAACTCTATAGGTAATGGCGAACTAACAATAAATGCACCTCCATGGCCAAGGTGTCAACCCAACAACCATGTTGCTCCATGGCTCTAGGCACCCTCCAGGCTAGTGCCTAAGGTGATAACCAAACATCCATGTTTCTCTAGGGTTGTAGGGACCCTTTAGGCCATAAAACGATATAACTGCTATCTGGTCTAAAACCCAAGCTCAGGGATCATGAGCTAGTTGTTCACAACTAAAGTACAACCATCATCTAAAACATAATTCTCATCATAATCCCCAATGAGGCCTACAGGAAAGTATGCATGTATTTTCCTCAACTATATGACCTCGCTTTACCATGTGGCACTTCAAATCATCGTGGGCCCTAGGTGATTTCATCATCCATTTATCATACACAATGTTTCCCGATGTCATCGTGGAGTTCTATGCCATCCATAGACTGACCATGGAGTGGGATCGACAACCAACCTAATTTATATTAATTCATTATAAATATGTATATTAGTTACAAAATCTTGCAATCGTTTCCCTTTGGCCATATAATCAAAATTAAAATATAAGTTTGGACATACTAGCCCCCAAAACATGCAAAACATAAGTACATAGGCACACAGGCTTGCAAATGTGACCCTAGCTCACCAGCCTAATATTAAGATACACATATGTAGATCATAAATAGGTAGGGGTATTACATTCCTCCCACCTTCTTTTATGCACTATCCTCAGTCACATATATGTATCTATATATAGTTCTTTAGTAAAAAGGATGAGGATAATCAACCCTAATTACATCTTCTTGCTCCCAAATGGCTTCATCAAGGCTATGTAGGGCAGATTGTACCTTTTCCATGCCTATGGATTTGTTTTGGAGCACCATGACCATCCTCTCCAAAATATGCATTGCTTGTACTAGGAAATCACCCTCTGAGTCCATGACTAATATGTTAATAAATCATGTGATTAGTAGTAGGAACATACTTTTTAAGCAACGATACATAAAATACATCATGAACATTTATGGATGCAGGAAAAACATTTATGGAATTGGACCAATCCTCTCTAGGAACTCGAAATGTCCACAATAATTTTTTTAAAATTTTGCACAACTAACCAACTTTAATGAGTTATTCCATGTTCTAAATTTTAGAAACACATGATCTCTGATTTTAATTTCTCTATGAAATATTTGCATATCCTCATGACACATTTTTATATCTTGGGAACCTTTAATATTTTTGCTAATTCCACAAATTTCTCTTCCTTTTAATTTGAGAAATTTGGGACCAACCATGGCTCTGACCACTAGATTTCTATATCTCATAAGAGTATGGAATATCTTACCATATAATTCTTCAAGTGGACTCATTTTCAACGAATCCTGATATTTATTGGCATACATTTGTAACATATCTTAAATTTCCTAATTAATGCAGTCAGTTTGTCCATCAGACATAGGGTGATATGAAATACTAAAATTCATATTAGTACCCGACCCTTCAAATAATCCCATCCAAAAATTAGACGTGAACTTCAAATCTTCATAAAAAGTAATCACTCTAGGAAAACCATGCAATGTGGAAATCTCTCAAAAATATATTAGTTTTATTAACTACTTTATGCATTGATTTCATTAGTATGAAATGAGCACCTTTGGTAATGTTATCAACCACCACCATAATCAAATCATGCACTTTAGCCATCCAAGGAAAATTACTAATAAAATACATTGATATTACATCCCATTTCCACTCGAGAGTCAATGTGGGCTGCAACAATACTTCTGGATGATTGTGTTCAAATTTTACTCTTTTTCATTCCAAACAACTAGATATGAAATTTTGCATGCCCTTATTTAATCTAGGACATGTCTTGGATAGGGGACCCTATGCATCTCCTTTAGAGTAAATTCTTTCACCTCTTGCATTTTTGGCACATATATACAACCTTTATAATGAATAACTTCATCTTCTCCAAGTTCATAATCCAAATATTTTGGTTGCTTCTCTTCCTGCAATGAACTATTCTTGATGACCAAGTACTATTGATTTGAATTCACAACTTCTTTAAATCTGGATATTATGTCTGCCTTAATACACTCACTATTGAAGCATGTATCAAATGCATTCTTCAACTAAGAGCACCTACTACCTTGTTATCCTTACCTTCAATTCACTTGATCTTGAAATAATATTCAACTAACAATTCAAACCATCTGATTTGTCAGGCATTTAGATTTAGTTTTTTAAACAAGTACCACAAAACATAATGATCTATTTGTAACTCAAATTTCCAGCCCATAAGATAACGTCTCCACTTCTTAAGAGAATGAATGATAGCCACCAATTCCAAATCATGAGTAGCTTATCTTTTCTCATGGTCTTTTAGCTTTTGAGACTAGTAGCAGACCACATGCCCATTTTGCATAAGTACTGCACCTAAATTCTCTTGGCATGCATTTGTGCGTACCAGAAAAAACCTCTTTTGGATCTTTTATATTCATTACTAGAGTGATTATTAATAGAGACTTCAAACACTTAAAGGCATCCTCACACTCTAAGGTCTAGTGAAATTTAACACCCTTCCTCTGGAATGAAGTGATGGGAAATCTTGGAAAATATTCACTAAATAGTTTGTGTATATTTGTTCATTACATGAAACTATTTATGGTATTAGATCTTTATAGGCTACTTGAAAGGATATTTTGACAAAAAAACTAAAATTTGCAACATTTTTCAACATTGGCCATTCCTTGATGGTATTAATCTTTTCTCAATTGATATTTATCCCATCCTCTAAAATGATATGGCCTAAATAATGAATTTGCTTTAGATCGAAAGAACACTTACCGATCTTAACATATAGTTGATGTTCTTGGAGTACCTATAAAAATAACTTTAAATTTTTCTCATTCTCCTCTTGTGATTTAGAATATAGCAATCTATAATCCATAAAATTGATAAAGAACTTATCTAAATATTCTCAGAAGATACCTTTTAGAAAACACATGAAAATAGTCGATGCATTGGTTAATTCAAAAGGCACCACCATGAACTCATAATGCCTATAACAAGTTTGGAAAGTTTCTTTACCAATATTTTCCTCCTCAATTCAAAATTGGTGATATCCTAATGTCAAGTCAGTCTTGGAAAACACCTTGGCCCCTTGAAGCTAATCACATAGATCATTTATCCTTGGTAATGGTTAGTTATTCTTGATATTAATTTTATTCAACTACCGAAACATCACACATAAGCATAGCGTTCTATCCTTATTCTTCAAAAATAGGACAGGGGCACCCCATGATGGTACACTATATATGATGTACCTTCATTCAATATCTCCTACAACTTCATCAAAATTCTCTAAGCTCTCGAGTTTTCATTCTATAAGTTGTCCTAGATAATGGAGCAACTCCAGTGATCAAATAAATTGAAAAGTATATATCCCTTATTCGAGGTAACCTAGGGATTTAGAAAAATACATCAACATATACTATCAATATTGGATAACCTTCCAATTTGGATTGTTGATCCCTATTGGGATCCTCCAAATGAAGTGTCAGAATATTTTTTAAAATTATTTCTTAATTGCAAGGATGACATCTATCAAATAGATACTGGTTTAGGAATTCCCTAGACTTTCCTTTGTTGACCTTCGTCAACAACATAGGAAAAATATTTATTATAGAAATACAAAACTCTACAATGTTTCTCTATCCGATCCATACTAATCAATCAATCATATGTTCCTAAGGAAATTATGTTAAGCTCATCCTTAGTACTTAATCGATTCAAATTACTCGGTCATTCTTTCACTAGTTTTGTAACTCTTCCCTTAACTACTATAGCCAATTGAATTAGACATGCTTTTTAGTGCTTACTCTTTTATAATTTAAATTTCTATACTAATTTCATGTAAACGTCAATGTCATTGCATCCTAAATCAATCAAAATAATAATAGGTTGATAATGCATCATATCTTCGATCTCAACCATATGCACCTAGTGTTCAACATGCATGTTATCCAAAGTAGCATATGTCCTTGGCATGTTTCCACCCATGTCCTCTAATATGTCATTTTCATGCATATTGTGCATCAACTTCTTATTTCCATCCTTATAAGGGTAGTCTTGAAATTGATGATATCCTCAACCACCCCAACATTTCATAAGTTAAGCCGAGGGTTTACTTCCCAAAAAATCACCATTCCTGGGCTCACTAATAACTTGAAATGACTATCTTTTCACTTTTGGCCTATGCTTTAAGAGTGAGGGTCTATACCCATTATTTCTTTGCTCGAGGAATTTTGATTTTTAAGCAAATAAGTGGAAAAGATTTGATTTCTTATTTCTTTGTCTAATACATTATTGAATGGACGAAATAATAAATATATTTCAGCTTTAAATATAAAAAAATCTTGAGAACTTTGTTTTTGTTTTTCTCTGGAGATTCAATACCGGATTATGTTCTTAAAAAAACTGTCCCAAAAGGTTAATGTCACTGTAGTGATGACTATGAGGAGAATTTGTGTTCTTAAAACTATTTATTTATTTATGCTTTTTGATATCTTTAAATCCAACATATTCATAACATAAATTTAAATTTAATAGAATTAGTGATGATCAAATTAGTCGAAATTCGAACATCTTTAAATCTCAAATTAAAGGATACATATAACAACCAAGCATCGTCATATATTTTACTACTTAGGGTTCACAGGTTATGTTTTAATAATAATTAAAACAAATTCTTGTTAATTTTAACGAAAGATATATTTATTAAATATTAAAGTACTTCGGTTAAATTGATCCTATCAAACACTGTCAACTCTATTTCTAACTTGACTTGTAGCTTCCGTCAATTTGAAATAGACCATCAACCAGAGAATATGCAAACATCAATTGGATTTTGAGCGTAGCCCACTAGAGATACGGTGAGTCTATTTTGGCACTAGCTAAATTGGGGCTCCACTCGACTACTGATTCTTGACTTCTTTTTACTATCGATTCACGTGGGTGTGCCCTAGTTTGTGATCACTACTATCGTCAACCTGATTAACTTCCCTTGTCTCCCTCGACTAAACCACATCATGAATGGATCTACCAATGTTAGGCATCAACTAGAGATGTTAGACTGGCCTGTGAATGTCATTCCACTCGACGGAGTTCGAGCAAATTTGGATGGACTTCCATCTGTTTGAAAGCTTCAATTGGTTCCATACTCATCCATACTAGGGCTTGATTGGTGTTTTATTGGTTTCTTGTTTGGTAGTGAAGATAGATGTAATACATGTAACTCTCGATTAGATATTTAATTGGTTGGTTTTGCATTGACGGATTGAAGTGACCAACCTTGGATGTGGAGGAGTGGCTGTATTCCCATGCCCTTTTGTTGTCATCGCCCAACTTTTATTCCCTTTTGGTTGGAGGTATTCCAACTTCTTGTTTTGTCGATGGTTGAAGCTCTCACCGAATCAATATCCTTATTGTTGACTTACTCTGCAATAATATGGGTAAAAGCTTTTTGGTATCTAAGTGAAAATAAGGTTGTTGACCAGTGTCAATGAATTCACCTCTTTAAAACCGTTACCAAGTTTTAGTTCGAATTCGATTCAATACTTAAAAAAATCGCAATCTAAAGTTCGATACTTGAAATATTAGAGTGTACACTTTATAATTATTTTAAAATGTTATTTTTTGAAAAATATTAGAAAATTTTGCTTCGTTTTAACTTCATTGTTTTGTCTCTTTAATGTGAAACTTCGAAACATTTGTTAATGTTAATTGTAGTCTTTTTTCCTTTTATATCTAATATTATATAAATCTATTTGAACCAAAGAAAAACCATGAAGTTATATCTTTTTAGGTCCATGTCTATGAATAGCTTCTTTAAATCAAACTTAATAAAAGTGCAACTTGAAACATTTATTATTAAATGTGTAACTTAAAACATTTGTTGATATTAATTGCACAATTTTTTTTTTTGTTTCCATATCTAATATTATATAAATCTATCTCAACCAAAGCAAAAACACAAAGTTATATCTTTTTAGGTCCATGGATAGCCTCTTTAAATCAAACCTAGTTTTTATCCCAAACCACAACCATTGTAGAACATTCCCTCAAATCTTTGGAGGCGTGTTTGGAATCAATTTACAAGTAGTCCTACCCATGTTCAAATCTCTGAAGGCATCACCCATACACACGTAGTGTAGGAGGATACAAGCAATATGAAAGTAAGTCCCATCACCAACTCCATCCTCTAGAGTTTTGGTGTTTGGAATCGATTTACAAGTAGTCCCACCTGCGTTCAAATATCTGGAGGCGTCACCCATATGCCTAGAGTGTAGGAGGATACAAACAATATGAAAGTAAGTCACATCACCAACTCCGGCCTCTAGAGTTTTGGTGTTTGGAATCGATTTACAACTAGTCCCACCTGTGTTCAAATCTCTAAAGGTGTCACCCATACGCCCGTAGTGTAGGAGGATACAAGAAATATGAAAGTAAGTCCCATCACCAACTTTGGCCTCTAGAGTTTTGGTGTTTGGAATCGATTTACAAGTAGTCCCACTGATGTTCAAACCTCTTGAGGCGTCACCCATATGCCTATAAGTCCCATAAGCAACTCCGACCTCTGGAGTTTTGGTGTTTGGAATCGATTTACAATAGTCGCACCCGTGTTCTCAAGTTTACAAGGAAATTTTATTTGAATTTCTTTAACTTTCTTTTTAACATATAATAAGTTATTTCAATACTGAGATAAAGATAGATATGTTCATATGCATTGATAAAGTTATTTACCATGTTATAATATATATTATATATATATATATATATATATATATATATGTATATGCTCATCTAAAATAAGGATGTATTTAAGGTCCTCATGAAAACTCAATAAACTTTTAAATGGAAAAATCTAAAAGTCCAATAGCATTAAGGAAAGGAGATTTCCAAATACATATAAAGGGGTCGAGTAATCTTTAATTGAATTAAACATTTGTGAACTATTGATGATTATGGTGTGTCTAGTGTTGGGATTGCTATATGCTGAAAATTGTTTTCACTCTAGTAATCAAATTGTCTACATTGTTGTTAACACCAGTTAGATTATCCTCATCCTCTTTTGTAGTTAATTATTTTCCATTTCAAATCGTCAATCAGTTTCACTACAATTAGATTTCCCATAATAGACTAAAAAGGGGCCTCTCCAACCATTAGAACAACTGAAGTGCAGACTATTAAAATATTTCAACCACTATGAATCGAACCAAACTAGAAAATTTTCGAATTCTTTACCCTGATTTGCCTGAATTTGGTAACTATGCCTTAAAATATATCTTTTCATGTTGCGAACATAAACTGAAAACCTAGGTAATCAATTGAAAAGTAAAAACGACACATTACATGTTGTTATGACTAAGATTTTGGATGGTTGTTGCCTTAGAGATAACCATGGAAACTATTTTTTAGAATTTTATAGATGAATTTGAAGACAAATATAACATGGTTGAATATTCAAAATAGAAAATTAAAACTCTTTCAAATGCAAAAATTGATGACTTGAGGACCATTGAGGATTACCATTCACCACTAGATGTCATTAGGTCATAGTTGAATGGTGAGGCCCCCAATTTGTAGGCAACAATTATTGAGCTTCAAGAAGAAGCTACTCCACTTCAAGTAGACAAAAATCACGTATTTGAGATATATTAGTGTTGGAAACATTATTGTTTCATTGACATTGTTGTCAACTTTCATAGAGATGTTGGTTTGGTCATTAAGAGTAATTAAACACAATCAATTGCTTATTTGATCACCAAAAGTAAGGAATAAATGCATTAATTGATTGATTTCATCCTATTTAATAATCACCATAAGTAAGCACTAAACACATTAATTGACTTGATTTGGTCATATTTGATATGGTCATCAACGAAAATGGAATGTAATTAATGTGTTGATTATGTCTAATTTGATGAGGACAAAATTTGTATAAATGAGTTATGTTGTGGTTGGATCTCAGTTTAGTTGCTATGAATATTGAAGATAAATATTATGCTTCTAGCAGTGATCAAATCCGGGGTTAATGTTTCATAGTGTAGTTCAACACTATAGTTGTCTTGTATTATGAACATGCCTTGTATCATTCTACATTTGATGTTTGTGATGCATTTCCATGGGAGGGCTTGTACAACTTTGTTATGATGGTGATATATTGTTGTGTCTAGGGTATAAATGTGTGAGATTTCAATGTTGTTGATATGATTATGTGGTTGATGTTTTGAGAGTCTGTATGAGGGTTGTGTTGAAGTTTGTCATTAAGGATCTAGTACGAAATAAATGAAAGTGTGGTCCATTGTGTTTAAGAAGGTTGGTGCCTTTGATAAGTGGTGGCTTTCTATATTGGGATTTGGGGTTTCCTTGTTGGTTGTGGCCAACAAAATTATTTGAGGAGGTTGGGGCCTCCGACATGTTGTGGATTGTTTAATAGCGAGTTGCAACTTCCTAGATGGTTGGGGTGAGAAAATCTATGTAAAAGAAAAGAGATTTGAGAATAATAGAATATGAAGCAATAAAGCAATTGTAGCATTTTTTTCTCACCTTTATGGTTTCTACCTAAAACCTATGGTGTTCATTTGTGTTAATTATTATATTGTGATTTGAAGTTGCATGCATGTTTATATTTGTTGTTATTTTACTATGATATTGACTTTTTAAGTGTTTGATTAATGTTTTGTGAAAAAATGCCTATTATTTTTTATTCAACATTATAATGATTCACCCCACCTCTTATTATATAACTAAGTTTCCAACAATTGGTATCATAATTATGTTTCTTTTGTTTCATGTTAATCGATGTAAGATACATCTGGGTGAATAATGAATTATCAAAGTGCTCCACTACTCAGTCCTACAAACTTTCAAGAATGGAGAGAGAAGGTCCAAATATCTATGCTTCGATCTGAAGTCTAAAAAGTAGTAGCAAATGGCTATGGAGAAGAACCATGTTCAAAACAAGATAAGTAATGGAATTCCCAGGCTAAGGGTGCAATGTATGATAATATTCATAATTTGTACCCTGAGAAAATCATGGAGTTAAAGACTACTAAGGATAATTGTGATAGCTTGTAGGCCCCACATGAAGAAGAAAATAGTGGCAGTGGTGGAGAAAAGGGGAAGACAAAGAATAAGAAGAAAAAGGTGAGTCAGAAGGAAAGTGGTCCATGGGATGAAATTAGCTCTTCCAGTAACGAAGTAGTTGATTGTTAAGAAGAGGTATTGGTTGAAGATCAAGCTAAGATTAGCTCAACATTGGATGAAATACAAAAGCTATCAACAGCAAATAGATATTTGAAGAAGCTCCTTGTAATACTTGAAGAAAGAGGGCATGATTTTAAAGAATAAATTTCTAGCTTAAAACCCCAAATAGAAGAAGGAAAGAGAGGTGAAGAGGGAATGAGGAAGCAATATGAAGAGAAGGAAAAACTATGTGAAGAACAAGAAATTTATGCAATTTCTATAAGAAGCAAGTTAGAAAATAGTACATCTAGTCCAAAGCTATCTACACTCAAACCAAAAAATAAAGGACAACAAAAAAAGAAAAGAATTGCAAAGCATTCTTGAAGACTATTTCATCCTCAATATAGAAGAAATAAAAGGAAAAGATTTTGAAGGTATACAATTATTTTCATTTCTTTCGTTATTCATGCAATACTCTCGCACATAAGGTTGCTGATTGTAAATCTTACGCGAAATCATTTTAAATGAATTGTTTGGAAAGAAGAGGTGAATTATCGATAGACATATAAGAAAGAACAATTCCTTTCCTCCATTTCCTATTCAAATAAAATATTATAAATGTGACAATTATGGTTGTAAGGCACTAGATTGTAGGTTTCAAATATCTAGTTCTCAACATCGGATTAAGTAATCAATAAAGGAAGCCTAGTCCAAGAAGGAAAGGAAGTAGAGGAAGAAATACCATTATTTGTTTATGCTCATTATAGTGTGTCAAAGCAATTTTCCAAGAAAATGTAGGAGAATATGGAGAAGAAAATATGAGTAAAAGGAAAGCCATAGTAGATATGTAAACAAGTTTGATGAAAGACATGTTGCCTCTATTGTTTCAACCAATAACATGCAAAAAGAAACTATACCAAGGGGAGTATATTTCTGACATGTATTCAGAAAAATATGCCTTCAAGAGAAGCCAAATGAATGATATGTGTCCAGTAAAATAAAAGTGTATGAGCTCAAGAGGAGCTCCTAAAAGAAAAAAAGGTTTTCTCATTATTTTATTGATTGGGTTTTGATAGAAGTTTGTTCGGCCAAAGGAAGGTGTTTTTGCATTGGCGCTAGAAATCATGGATATTTGTTGCATTCTACGATATGGTGTATGTTTAACGTGTTCTAATGATTTGGCATATCATTGTGGTATAGTTTAAGTTTATTTTTATGTGCAAATATATTATGTTATAAAGTAATTTCCTTGCAAAAAATTATTCACTTCTCTATTCTCAATTAATGTGATATTAGTCCTGTGGAGCAAACAAAACATATGGATTAACTCATGTTCAATTGTGTATTTAATTTTTGATATGAAGCACCATAGGAGTATTTGCACCTAACCTAGAGGAGAAATAAATTAAGGTTTAAAGTGTTTCTCTCCTAACCTCATGTGCAAGTGTTTGATCTGGTTTCATTCTTTGGGATTAATAAAATAGTTTAATGGTGTGATCACAATAACTCTGGAAAAATATGTGATTGAAGAAGGCCAATGAATGCACACAATGGTGTCAATAATATTTGGTCCTATATGACTAGATGTGTTTTTATTTTGTCTGTAATGTCATTGTGATAAGTTTGTGTTCATCATCAAAAGAGGTGTGAATACAATTGAATGTCAATGCACTTAATATTATCTATGCTGGCAACAAAATGATTTGGTCCACATTATTTGATACTTATTTTGTCTTCTCTAGCATAGTGGATTTATTTGAACACAATGATAACCTGGAAGTGGATAAGTGGGAGCACTCTTGATCTAGTCATATTTGATTATTTTGGTCCTCAACATAATGATTTTTTGTTGTCCTCATCAGCTGATCTAGTTAATGTTTGATCTATTCATGTTTGATTTGGTCAAAAGCATGTGTTGCTTTAAAGTGTATTATATGGGTGTTAGGGATTTTTATCCATGGATCAAAAGCCAACTTAGTGACCATATGCATTTAAAATGCATGGATATTCTCTAAGACCTCTATTATGTCGAATGCATGAGGTTTTGATGTTCTGCATTCCTATACATTTCAAGGAAGTGTAATACGCAAAAAACATATAGATTAGATAGAGTGCATATTATAATAGCTAGGGCTTGTGCAAACCTAAAGTGACAGAGAAATGTATAGGCCTTAAAAACATGTGTGTTAAACCCATGATTGAAGAATGATGTGATCTGCCATACAATGAATAGAATTATACTTATTCACATGAAACTCCAATAACATAGATAAGTTTGAATTATCTAATCTAAGTTGTGACTGGATCATAAATTGATGTATAAAATTGTGTTAAGGAGGTTACACCGATAGTGGGCAGGATTACAATGAGACTCAAGTTATGAATCAGAGGTGTTGTGCTTGGTAAATGGAAACATCTGTGGGTGGGTAGTTGTTGTAATAAGCATTGATTGGTATAGTTTTGATTATTGTGTAGGGTAATTCATACATGTGATTTGGCTATGAAATTGTTGTAGAAGAGCCTAGCTCAAATTGTAACTGTGAGTGGTTTTTGGTGTTGATCAAATATAGATGCATTTGGAATGGTAATTTTTCCTTGACATGATATATGTGATGAAGAATTGCGAGAGTTTGGATGGATCTTAGTATTCAAACATAATCAACCTAAAGTGCACTGAAGGTCCCATGGAAAGCATTTGAAGATCTCAGTGCATGCATAATGAGGTAATAACAATGCATTTGCGATGTATCAATTAGAATGTTACACAACAATGAAAATTATGGCTAAAGTCACGCCATTGTGCCCTCATTGTCTAACTCAACGATATTGTTTTAGTGGAAATGAACTACATATTGACTGTGACTTAGGGTGCGACAATTGTTAAAATCGAAATGCCAAATGTCTATGAATTTGAAGGACAAGTATACATGTATATAAGTTGTGGATAAATCAAAAGGTTTTATGGAATGCGTGCTTGTTTTTAAAGCAACTTGGTTGGAAATCATGATATTTTAGAAAATAGTGTACTCCTACATCTAATGAAAGTTTGTTTCAAATCTAGGAAGTGTGCATTAAAGACTGAGATATACTGCGATTGGAACTTAATCTTTGTTGAGATGGTTATGCTAGAAAAAATGTCTTCATTTATGGAGATATTGTTGGTATATCAACTTGTTTGTAGCTATAGAATTGTGCATTAGATATAAAGTTGAGGTGTTAAATAACTTAATTTAAATATATGTAGAAATATGTGTTGCATATATGTCATGGCGAAAGGTGCCTCCGAGCATTGGGTTGCTTCCATTATGGAGCTTATAGCAGAGTTATCAAAGGTCTTCATTGAGTTCACATATCATTACCATTGTTGGTCTTGTTGGGGTGATCCTTTGGGATTGTAGTTGTGTATAAAGTGTACTTTTATTGTCATGTATTTGATATAGAGTTTCTTGTATAATTTTAATTGTTGTATCCTCTATGTATTGAGATATGTTTCTATGAGTCTTATTATTGTAGTATTGCTACTGATGGTTGTATGTCAGAGCACATTATGATGCCAAATATTATGTAATTTTATTGTTGTAAGGGTATGAGTCAAAATATGGGACTAATGTATGGTTTTGTTAGAATATGTTGATGGACTTATGTAATATCCCCAACCTCCTATTGGGAATTCTACCAACACGACAATACTTAAAAAACAATTTTCTTCGTGGAAGTAGTAAAACCCAAATCTTGAAATGCACAAATTTATACCTTAAAATTGTGGTGGCAATATGCATTGTAGAAAGGATGCTTAAAAATATAATATCATCACCTTACCTAGTAATTAAAATGCACAAAAAAGGATATAAGGGAATTTGTGAAAAGTACCAAATATGGGATTTTTATCCGCAAATTAACATACATGAAAAACATGAAAATCACATAACATCAAATTGCCTTGAAATATAACATTAAGATGTTCAATGCAATTATAATTGTTATAATGATTTACACACAAACCTTGAAACTAAGGTTTAACCACAAAATTTCATAAAAAACACGATGCATGAAATTAAATACTTATTTGGATCAAGTAAATCAACTCTCTATAGGATCTCCACATTCTGCCCTGCCATAGACTACATGGTTCATGAATTTCAACCACCAGTCACCCCCGAGCTAGGCCTGCAACTTTGTACGTAATGTCGAGCTAAAAATAACTACACCTCCATGACCAAGGTGTCAACTCAACAACCATGTTGCTCCATGGCTCTAGGCACCCTCTAGGCTAGTGTCTAAGGTGATAACCAAACATGCATGTTTCTCTAGGGTTGTAGGAACCCTTTAAGCCATAAGATGATATAGCTTATATCATGTCCAAACCCCAATCTCAGGGATCACTAGCTGGTTTTTAACAACTGAAGTACAACCATCATATAAAACATAATTCTCATCATAATCCCTAATGGGGCCTATAGGAAAGTACATATATATTTTCCTCAACTATATGACCTCTCTCTATCATGTGGAACTTCAAATCATCATGTGTCCTAGGTTATTTCATCATCCATCTATCATACACACTATTTCTCGATGTCACCGTGGAGTTCCATACCATCCATAGCCCGACTGTGGAGTGGGATCTGAAACCAACCTATTTTATATTAATTCATTACAAATATGTACATTAGTTACATAATCTTATAATACTTTCCCTTTGGCCATATAATCAAAATTAAAATTTAAGTCTAGGAATAATATCCCCCAAAATATGAAAAACTGAAATACATAGGCATGCAGGCTTGCAAAAGTGACCCTAGCTCACTAGCCTAATATCAAGATACAAATATATAGATCATAAACAGGTAGGGGTATTACATTCCTCGACCCTTATTTTATGCACTATCCTCAGTGCCACATACATGTATCTATATATAGCTCTTCTATAAAATGGATGAGGATACTCCATCCTCATTACATCTTCTTGCTCCCAAGTGGCCTCATCAAGACTATGTAGGGTACATTGTACCTATACCATGCTTATGGCTTTGTTCTAGAGAATCATGACCATCATGTACAAAATATGAACTGGTTGTACCAGGAAATCACCTGTTGACTCCTTGATTAATATGTCAATCAATCATCTGATTAGTAGCGGGATGATAATTTTTAAGAAAATATACAAAAAATACATCATGGACATTTATGGATCTAGGAAAAGCATGTATGCAACCAAACCAATCCTCTCTAGGAACTCAAAAGATCCACAATAATGTGTTGTTAATTTGGCACAACTAACCAACTTTAATGAGTTATTCCATGGTCTAAATTTTAAAAACACGTGATCTTCAATTTTAAATTCTCTATGAAATATATGAATATCCTCATAACTTGTTTGTCTATCTTGGGAACCTTTAATATTTTTCCTAATTCCACAACTTTTGCTTCCTTTTCATTTGAGAAATTTGGGACCAACCATGACTCTCACCACTAGATTTCTCTAGCACACAAGAGTATGGAATATCCTACCATATAATTATTCAAATGGACTCATTTTCAATGAAGCCTGATATTTGTTGACATACATTTGTAACATATCTTAAATTTCCTAAATAACGAACTCAGTTTGTCCATCAGACATAGAGTGATATGCAATACTAAAATTCAGATTAGTACCAAACCCTTCAAATAATCCCATCCAAAAATTAGACGTGAACTTAAAATCTCTATCAGAAATAATCACTCTAGGAAAACCATGCAATGTGGAAATCTTTTACATAAATATATTAGTTTTATTAACTATTTTATGCGTCGATTTCACTGGTATGAAATGAGCACCTTTGGTAATATTTTCAACCACCACCATAATCGCATCATGCACTTTAGCCAGCCTAGGAAAATTACTAATAAAATGCATCAATATGACATCCCATTTCCACTCGGGAATTAGTATGGGCTGCAACAAGACTTCTCGATGATTGTGTTCAACTTTAACTCTTTGACATTCTAAACAACTAGCTATGAAATTTTTCATGCACTTCTTTAATCCAGGACACAAATGTTGCTTCTTGGCTGTTGTAATAGTCTTATAATATTCTAGGTGTCCTGGATAGGGAACACTATGCATCTCCTTTAGAATCATTTATTTCACCTCTTGCATGTTTGGAACATATATACAACCTTTATAATGAATAACTTGATCTTCTCCAAATTATTAAGGAATTTAGACTTCTGTGATCCATAACATTGTTTAGAAAAAAATTTCGGCGAAATCACATAACATTTCTTTTGTCAATGCGTTTCGAACCAACCAATGTGGTTCATCATCAGGACAAGTTGAAAAACCAATCCAACTTAGCTTGTTAAATAGTATGTGCAGAGACTCCAACAGCTATATTTCCAACGGCTAATTTTTGACTTAAAGACCCAAGTCAAACCGATAATATTCTTGTTATATTTAATTATTATTATTTTTAGAAATTAGTTAAGCTAGGACCATTATATACTAAAAGAATACATTAGTTAATTTAAGTAACTGTACTTGAATATTAATAAATGTATATAAACATCTAAAAGCGAACTAATTTAATTAAAATGAATATCATAGGTCCATCATATATTAATTAAAATAATTTCTATTTATTTTTTCAAATCTAATGGTCCATTAGAAATCCAATTTTAAAATTAAATTATATTTATTAATTCATCTAAATTTCCTCAATAATCTTTTTATTCCAATAGTGTTAATAAAAATACCTAGTCAATTTCTTGTTATATTAAATTACCATTATTCCTAGAAAATATTTAAATTAGGTAAATCTTATAATCAAAAATTCATTTGTTAATGAACTAGTTTATTAATGAATGACCTAACTCCAACTAAACTAACATCATATACTTACTTAATAATAATTCTTATCCATCATTTAAACCTAATGGTCCATTAAGCGAGTGAATTATATCCTCTATCAAGATTAAATTAATAATTTCTATTTTTAAATGATTAATAATTATTATACCAATACTAATTAACTAAAAATTATATTATTACATATAAAGGTTAGATTTTTATTATTTATTTATCAATTATATGAAAATTGGTAAAGAAACTAATAGTATGTTGTAATTAAATATATATATAATAAGAATTTTTTTTAAACCAAAATCTAATTAAACTATTTCAAGAATATTATTATTCCAATCAAATTATCTATGTAAACGAAACACAATAATAACAAAAAAGCAAAAAAGGTTAAAAACCTACCAACCACTCATACCACGCATAATAATCGGGCTAAACCAAATTAATACTAAAGGGCAGCTAGGACAAATCCACAGGAAAAAAGGGAGACCAACCACCGAAAACACGCCTAAAGGAGAGGGAAAGAAGAAACCCTAAGACCTAATAAAAAGGGGACCGATGAGGCTAGGAAGACAGGGCTCGGACACAGCAACTGCTAATCTTCCAGCCATCATCCCTATTAAGATTATTGGGCCTTTTTTCAATCTCCAGGGCCTCTCTAAATTTGCGATGGTGAAACTGCGCAACTTTCGCAATGACTTGAGCCTCTTCGATACAAACATGATGCATCGTCTTCCCGGCATGTTCTGCTAGGGTTGAGGACTTGGTCCTACCATGCCTTAGGTCAGTTGAATGCTCACTAATCCTTTGATTAATGGAGCGACCCGTCTCACCAATATATGGTGTCCCACAGGAGCACGGAATGACATAGACGCCCTTCATGTCTTTAAGGTCAATCGGATCTTTTACAGACCTGAGGGAGCCACGGATAGTATTGAGAGGTCTAAACGTCGCGGGTACATCATACTTCCTTAGAATCCTTGCAATCCTATCCGTGGTCCCTTGGATGTAAGGCAGGTTAACACCCATTTTCTAAAAATAATATTAATTAAATATAACAAGAATATTATCAGTTTGACTGGGGTCGGTAGGCAAAAATTAGCCGTTGGAATATAGTCGTTGGAGTCTCTGCACATACTATTTAACAAGCTAAGCTGGATTGTTTTTTCAACTTGTCCTGGCGATGAACCACACTGGTTGGTTCGAAACGCATCGACAAAAGAGCTTTTATGTGATTTCGCCGAAAAATTTCTCTAAACAATGTTATGGATCACAGAAGTCTAAATTCCTTAATAATTTCCCTACACGGAAAAGCCGTTGCTAAAAAGGTCCATCAGTTCGAGCGGTCACGCATGCAGGTCGCAAAGTTGAAATCCGATCTAGTATTCCTTAAGCATTGCAGAGACTCCTCGGTTATTCCTAACTTTGCCCGTATTAAGCATTGTCTCAATGTCCCGAGAAATCGTGGCGTTTTTCTAAAGGCTAGCCTTGGGCTGGTCAGATCTGAGATTTGCAGGGTCAGGAAGGATCTGGATCGTCTATCCAGACACCTTCTGGCAGCCCATCTGGAGCTGTCAAATAATTTCCCTGCTCCTCTCTGGTCAAGGATTGATGCCTGTTCGGCATTAAAATCCTTGAGATTGGAAGAGCTGCTCAAGATCAGGCAGTCTGCTAAGTTTTTTAGGCTCTCGAATTGCGGGGATCGGGATTCGGGGCTATTGCCTGAGCGCGGTTCTGACAGTCAAGTGTCGGTTAACCAAGTCTCTGCCCTGAGGTCCTGGATTCTAAGCGACCCGTCTTCATCCAGCTCTGATTGGTGGAAGGGCAAGTTCATTGTGAACAACGTCAATGAGTTTCCAATCGTTGAGAGGGTCTCTCCTTCCGGGGTCAGCGTCGAGTTTCGTTCACCGCATAAGGGTTTGGCCGTTGGACAGTGTGCTGGGAGCTCTAGCAATGCTGGACAGTCCCGGTCACCGTTGATAGGCCAAGATAACTCAGATTCATCCAGCGCTTATCAAACGGAAGTACGAACATATCTGATTAGCAAATCATGGGTACGGACAGCAGATGCAGCAAAGCGTTCCTCGAGCGGATCTCAGCATTCATCTACCAGTATATCAAGCCGAGTTGCTGTCTGCCCATCGATTGGTCATGAAGGAGGTCAGTTTGATAAATTAAATGTTTCCGAGAGCGCCGGTTCTAGTTGTGACGTATTCAGCGTTCGTAGCAGCGAGAATTTCCGCGGGTTGGAGGGTCAACGTGAAGATTGCGTTGGGAGCGACTCGACGTTGCAGATTGGTGACTCAGCCGGAGGCTCGGAATTCGTTAGGAGGATTAAAGGTAAAGGCCGTATGGTTAAGGCCAGAGATTTAGGTATGCGCGTGGTAGATAATAAGTGTGTTAATAATCATGTCGAGGGTAAGGGTGAGTGTATTGGCTTAAGTTTCGATAATTATTTAAATAATAATCACGTGTTAGATAATGACAAGGATGGCTTAAAACTTAATAATGATATAAATGATATGGGTCGTATGGTTAATAAGACCAGTGAATTAGATAAGCCCTTTTTGGATAGTGATTTGTTTTATAAGCATAGCGGTATTAATAATGAGCATAATACGGGCGAGGGTGATATTAATAAGTATTATGATATTAAAGCAAAATTTTTTAAGGGTTATAGCATGGATAGAGTAGATGATAAGAAGGGATTTAATAATTTTTGTTATAATAAAGGAGGTCTAGTTAATTTAGTTTCGAATAAGGTCATTTACCGGCATAGGAAGGTTGATAATGAGGGTGATTCTTTGGGTGTGTTGGCCCCTCAGGGTAATAGAGTATTATATTTTTCTAGTTTTTCCTTTCCTCCTGCGGTCTTTAGTCTCTTAGAAAAAGGTCTAAATTTTGCTCTAGCCCCTAGAAAAATCCCGGTTGAGGACATCATCTGTGATGTGGAGTATGGCATTAAGAACCTTCCTGATAAGGTCAAGGACACAATCAGGCAGGATTGTGCCGTGACCCTGAGAAGGGCTAAGCCTCCCTGGAGCAATATCAGCAAGGCTGAGTTTGAGGCTCTTAAGACCTTGAACAAAAATCGTGACGTCGTGGTCTTAAAAGCAGATAAAGGTGGGGCTGTCGTCCTCTTGGATAGGAGTGATTATAGGAATAAGATGCTTGATCATCTCTGTAATAGTGGGAGTTATAAGAAGCTGTCTAAAAATCCCCTTAAAAAGGTTTCCCGAGCAGTCGCCCTTGCGATCAAGTCGTGCAATTCCACTGCTCCTCTATCCCAGAAGCTAATTGAGGGAAACCCCATCACTCCAAGGATCTATGGCCTGCCTAAGGTCCATAAAGAAGGGGTCCCCCTAAGACCCATTGTCAACACCATTGGTGGTCCGACTTACCTCCTGGCCAAGTTCCTCGCTGCAAAGTTGAGACCCTTGGTTGGTCAGACTGAGTCCTTCGTGAAAGACTCGGCTTCCTTTATTGATGATCTTAAAAGGATTAAGCTTGAGCCCGAGGACATTTTGGTAAGTTTCGACGTGGTCTCTCTTTATACCTACATTCCCATCAATGAGGCCATGGAGGTGATTAATAAGCTCACCAACCTTGATACGGCTAAGCTGGTTGAGCTGTGCCTTACCTCCACCTTCTTCAGCTTCGAGGGTGAATTCTATGAGCAAACTTGCGGTGTTGCCATGGGCTCCCCCTTGTCCCCTGTCGTTGCTAATCTCTTTATGGAGGACTTTGAGTCCAAGGCTTTGGCCTCCTCTCGTCTTTTACCAAAGCTTTGGAAAAGATTCGTTGATGACACGGGTGTTGTTTGGTCTCATGGTCCTGATGAGCTGGATCGGTTCTTCGCTCATCTCAATAAACAGTCTGCCGCCATTAAATTCACGATGGAAAAAGAAGACAAAGGTTGTCTTCCGTTCTTGGATGTTCTCATCTCTAAGAATGAGGATGGTTCCTTTTCTCATCGGGTGTTTAGGAAGAAGATGCATACCGAACAATACTTGCATGCTTCGTCCCATCATTTCCCCGCTCAGAAGTTAGGGGTTCTTAGCACGCTTGCCACCCGTGCTGTCAGAATTTCCGATGAAGAGAGCTTGGAAAAAGAGAAGGCTCATCTTCTAGATGTCTTCGTGAGGAATGGTTACAGTAGGCACCTTGGTCAAAAAGCCTTCCTCAAGGCCAAGAAGGAACCTTCCACCCGAAGAGATCCTAAAGATCGTGTCATGGGTGTTAACCTGCCTTACATCCAAGGGACCACGGATAGGATTGCAAGGATTCTAAGGAAGTATGATGTACCCGCGACGTTTAGACCTCTCAATACTATCCGTGGCTCCCTCAGGTCTGTAAAAGATCTGATTGACCCTAAAGACATGAAGGGCGTCTATGTCATTCTGTGCTCCTGTGGGACACCATATATTGGTGAGACAGGTCGCTCCATTAATCAAAGGATTAGTGAGCATTCAGCTGACCTAAGGCATGGTAGGACCAAGTCCTCAGCCCTAGCAGAACATGCCGGGAAGACGATGCATCATGTTTGTATCGAAGATGCTCAAGTCATTGCGAAAGTTACGCAGTTTCACCATCGCAAATTTAGAGAGGCCCTGGAGATTGAAAAAAGGCCCAATAATCTTAATAGGGATGATGGCTGGAAGATCAGCAGTTGTTGGGTCCCAGCCCTGTCTTCCTAGCCTCATTAGTCCCCTTTTTATTAGGTCTTAAGGTTTCTTCTTTCCCTCTCCTTTAAGTGTGTTTTCGGTGGTTGGTCTCCCTTTTTCGTGTGGTTTAGCCCGAGTTTTTGCGTGGTATGAGTTGTTGAGATGTTTTTACCCCTTTTTTTGTTTTGTGTTATTATTGGATTTCGTTTACATAGATGATTTGATTAGAAGAGCATTATTCATGTAATAGTTTAAGTTTGGTTTTCTTATTATATATATACATATTTAATTACAACATATTATTAGTTTCTTTACCAATTTTCATAGATATAAATAAATAATAATAATCTAACCTTTATATTCGTTAATTAGTATTGGTATAATAAATTATTAAATCATTTAATAAATAGATGAATTAGAATTATTATTAAATAAGTATATGATGTCAATTTAGTTGGAGTTAGGTCATTTAGTAATAAACTAATGAATTTCTGATTATAAGATTGACCTAACTTAAATATGATTTCTAAATGGACCATGACTTTTTAAAAATTAAATAGAAATTATTTTTAATATATATTGGACCTATGATATTAATTTAATTAGTTTACATTCATTTATTATATCCTAGTACAGTTATTTAAATTAACTAATATAAATTCTTTTTATAAGATTTACCTAATTAAAATATTTCTAAATTTTTTTTAAGTAATTTAATATAAACAGAGGAATTTTTATTATAGATTTACTAAATTTTAAATATTTTCTAGAAATAATAAATAATTTAATATATCAAGAAATAGAATTAGGTATTTTATTAGGAAAAAGATTATTGAAGAAATTTAAATGAATTAATAAAGAAGAATTTTAATTTTAAAATTGGATTCTAATGTCCCGGTCCTTAGATTAACAAAATAAATAAAAACTATTTTAATTAGGATATAATGGACCTATGATATTCTTTAAATTAGTTCGCTTTTAGAATGTTATATATATTTATTAATATTCAAGTACAGTTAGTTAAATTAACTATTGTATTATTTTAGTTTTTAGAGGTTTATATATATATATTTATTAATATTCAAATACAGTTAGTTAAATTAACTAATGTATTCTTTTAATATATAATGGTCCTAGCTTAACTATTTTCTAAAAATAATATTAATTAAATATAACAAGAATATTATCAGTTTGACTGGGGTCGGTAGGCAAAAATTAGCCATTGGAATATAGCCGTTGGAGTCTCTGCACATACTATTTAACAAGCTAAGCTGGATTGTTTTTTCAACTTGTCCTGACGATGAACCACACTGGTTGGTTCGAAACGCGTCGACAAAAGAGCTTTTATGTGATTTCGCCGAAAAATTTCTCTAAACAATGTTATGGATCACAGAAGTCTAAATTCCTTAATAATGTATAAATCTTATGTAAATTAAACAAAAACAACCAGAAGGAGCCTGGATATGAAAAGGCTGGAGATGAGACCAGCGCCTGGAACTCCAGACTTACGTGGAATAAATCACAAATTAGCAGAGCTGAACTGCTTAGATCAACAGATCAAGGATTTTGAGGAGGAATTGAAGAAGCTTGATAGCACAAACAGAGCATCGATAGTTTGCAGAGAGGTATTAGCTCTTGCCCTGACATTTGTATGGATAAAATTGTACTTCAAACTCCACAACGCATAGTGCTTCAAGGAACAGATTCATAATTTTATTTAAACATGTCAATCATATTTGTCTCATAATGATTCAAGGAACAGATTCATAATTGTATTTGAACCTGGCAATCATATTTTCATTTTCAAGGAAAAAAATAAACAGTGAGCTGGTAAATCTGTGTATTTAGGACACAAAACTTGAAAAACTGTGAGGGATTCTTGTTGTCATCATTAATCCATGTGCAAATTTAGCAATCTGTGAGATGCAAGAAATCAAGAACAAAAAGAAAGTCCAAAACAAAAGCTTCTGAAAGTGCCTTGCCAATAAAACCCTTATCTTTTTGCAATAAGTCTACAAGTTTCTACCAGCGAGAGCCTTACCAACAAGAAAGGAAAACCAAAAGAGAATTCCAATATTCATGCCAAAATAAATAAACTCATATTGGTTGGGAATTCCTTAAAAATAGTAAATTAAACCAGAAGCACTTCAATACTAAATATGTACATGATAAGATTTGCTGAAAAAAAGACATGCGGCCTTTTGGAAGTAACGATCTTGTAACTTTCAAAACAAGTCAAGTTAAAAATCCCAATAATTTTTTATTTTTTTTAAAATGCCCATAGGCCTTCAGGGTTGAGCCTAAGCTCTAATACCATATGTAACATCCCAAAATAAACATGTAATTAATAAAATAATTAACATCAAGTTCAAAATATGAGTAGCACTTACCTGTGGTTGAAGTCTGCTTACTACAACAAGGTTTTGGGGACGACTCTCCAGCCAATCGTAGGCTCAATTGCGCAAGGTCTTGCTACAACTGGCCACCCCCAAGCCCTCAATCAACGTACTACTGCCAGTGAATCCTCTGTCTTAGAACACTATTGTCTCAAGAGAATGAATGATAGAATCTTGGAATGATGGAATGCCTCCCATCCTCCTCACCATCTAATAAATAGAGCAAACATTGGAAGAGGAACCACATGCAACTTTATTGCTTTCTTGTTTTATTTCTTTTTGATAATTTTATTGATTTTTTTTACTGTTTTCTTGTTTTATTTCTATTTATTTTTATTTAGAGCTTTAGTATGGTTATTTAT
>APFE031647065.1:80627-124596 GCA_000404065.3 Pinus taeda | reverse complement strand
TCCACTAATCTTTATCCACCAACAGATCCTCCATCTTGAGTTTCCACAACTCAAAACTCTGACCATTAAATTTCTCAATCTCTATCTTTCCACTACTTGCCATCTTCTTTCACCACTAGAATCGATCTCGCAGATCTCCCACTAAATAGGGTCTACCACAAGCCCGAATGAAACCCCTCAGCAATAAAGGCATCCCCTTGAAGCCAAAACAACTATGATACCAAAAGTAGGTTTTAACCCATACATAAATTACCTGCATAGGAATTCTAAAACACAAAAAATAAACAATGCGAGAGCATAACACATAAAACACATATACATGGAAATTTTTCACTGGATCCCAAAACTGGGACTACTAGCTAGATTTTTCATTATGTTCATTTTAATGTTACAATACATATTTATACATGCTGAAGCATCCAATACCATGGACCGAAAACCATCACGTCCAAAACCATGAACCAAAAAAGAGGATGAAGGAGAAGATGAAAAAGAGGATGAAGGAGAATATGAAAAAGAGGATGAAGAAGAAGATGAAAGAGAGTATGAACTACAGATCACATCCAAAACCATGTGTGAAAAATCATGCACAAAACCATAGGTAGGTTTGCCCAACCTAATATAAGGTCCAAAAACAAAATTTTCTGGGGCATTACCCCAGACCCCATAGAGTGGGGTTACTTGCAGCCCTCAAACCCCCTATGACTCCCCCTGCTACGCAATCAATGCAATGAAGAGGGGGTTCCGCCCCCATCCTAACCCACAGTTAACTATGTGGGCTAGTCGTGGAAAGAATATAACACAACCCAACACACTGCGCAATCGCATTTCGTAATTCGCAAGAAACTTGAACATGCCATATGGCAACCGTTAACGATTTGTGAAATGCAATGTTGCAAAATTTCGCAATCACATTTCACTCGATATCTGATAAGCACTAGACGGTACCCCTTTAAAGACCACGATCTGCGATTAAGGAGGTAAAGCGTGTGAAATAATTACGTTTTAATATTAAAAACAAACGAGTTGACAAGTTATTAAATGTTTAGTGGATGGAGGGAGGATAATCATTCACCAGGTTATGGGTAGTTATAATCGAGTATTCCATAATTGTAGAAATTTCTCTATAGATTAGCTACCTTTGGTACCATGTAGAAATTTCACCGTAGATTAAACTGATTATGCAATGTACTAAAGCAAAATACTTAATCTACTTCTACAATCAAACTTGCAGAAGCTTGATCGATTTTGAGCAAGATCAAATTAAACACATATAACAGAGAAGTAGAATCAATCACACATGGAACCCAGAAGAATACTCTGGGGAAAGCCTTAGCTAAAAACCCCGCTATCTATATTATCATACAAGTGGAAATATCTCAGGATTACACAAAGCTTTAGCTCACAAGCTATGCATCTCTCAGTATAATCCCTCACTCCTAATCATAGACATAATAGACAACACATATGCCTTCCTTCAGTCCTCCAAGCCTCCTATTTCCTTGCGCAGTTTCCCTTGGGTCCTCCAGCTACAACCTGTGTGATTCTCACCTCACACACAACACTGACCTTTGAAATAATTGTGTAATCCTGAAGGAGATAATTCCTTTTGCATGGATGATTTTCCTTTATAGGAAAATTTCTCCAACTAATAGTATACTGTCCCTTCCTTTAATTTCAGCTGGATCTTTCTCTGAATTGACATGCATGAGTTATTTATGAGAGAATATTCAATTATCTAGAGAACACTAGTTGCATGCATGCATGCATTCACTGACTGAACTCACAATTAGTTCCTCCAACTGTTTGGAACTAATTTAACTGGACTTAACTCAGTTATCTGAGCTAATTAATTACAACTCAAATACAACTCATCCTTATCTCCTTAATTAAGGGATAACTTCCTCTATCAAAGGGATAACTGTTGCATGTCTTCATAAAGACTTCATGTTTGATTTTCTCCAACTAATTAACTCAAGATGAATTAATTAATTTTTTTCAAACAGCTAGTGAGACTAAATTTGAATTTGAATTCTCAATTTTAATTCAGAGACTAATTAAAATTGGAATCTATCACAAAATGCTATTTATAGCAATACTATTTTTAGCATTTCTATTTTTTGCTATTTCCAACAGAGTTGGAGTATATCCTGAAATGCTATTTTTAGTAATGCTATTTTTAGCATTTCTTGTTGTTATTTTCAACAATAATAACCTTCCTCATGATCCAAATTCATTTCATAGAGGATTTCAGTCTTAACTACTTAAAATCGTCTATGTTGATATTTCTTGTCTGTTTCAGGCAAACGACAAAAGACATGCCATTTAGAAAGGTGATGCAGAAGCAAACTAAGAAGACCATTGTTGAGACATAGCATACATAGATGGCTCCTATCTTTGCTGATATAGTATGCAATGCAGCTGGAGGCGCAACAACTTGGGAGGTAATTTACAACTGTAGAGAATTCTGATGGTAGGTTAACCCGATAATGCAATATAAATCAAAGAAGAATATTATAACCTACTTCTACTATCAATTTGTGGAAGCTTAAAGATCAAGTTGAACAATATAATGAGAAGAAGAAGAATCAATAGCATAATACACATGAAAATACTTTGGGGAAAGCCTCAGCTAAAAACCCCGCACTATTGTATTATCATGCTTGGTGGAAATACACAGGAATTATACAAAGCCTTAGCTCTCATAGCTAGCCAGCTATCAGTACAATCCTCACATATGCTCATAGGAAATCTTGGCTTCTCTCTAGCCTTCCTCTTTGCCCTCCAAGCTCTTATTTCCTTGCACTGTTCCTTGTGGATGATTCACCTGTTACCAAGTGGATGATCTTCTCACACACACTTCAAAACTGCGCAATCCTCAAGTCTTAAATCCTTGACTGCATGCATGAGTTTTATCCATGATAAAACACATGCAACTGATAGTACACTATCCTTGATTTTAATCTCAACCGAGTCTTTCTTAGAATAGACATGCATGAGTTTCTGATGAGGGAATCTTCAGTTAACTGGAGTAGCACTAGTTGAGTGCATGCATGCATGCATCAACTGACCATTAACTCTCTATTAGTTCCTCAAATAGTTTAGAACTAATTTAAATGGACTTAACTCAGTAAACTGAGCTAACTAATTACAACTCAATTATAACTCAATCTTATCTCCTTAATTTAAGGGATAACTCTTGCACGACTTCAGAAATACTTCTAAATTGAATTTCTCCGACTAATTAATTTGAAATAATTAATTAATTATTTCCAAGTAGCTGTTAAGACTAAATTTGATTTTAATTCACATTTTAATTCATGGAAAAATTAAACTGGAATATTCTTGTTTCCATATTTCAACACCCTCTCAACAAGAAAGGGATTATCTGCCACCCTGATCCTGTCCCTATTGAACTTGAATTTACAATTTGGCAATGCCTTTGTCAAAATGTCAGCATCTTGCTCCTTTGTCAAAATATATTGCAGAAACATGATCCTCTCGAACTGTGAAAAGCCATGGGAAACAAATCTTGCCTTATGCTTCTCCACACTACCATCAGTAGCTTACCTTGTAAAGCCAATGAGAACTCACAACTGACTTGTTCTCCAATCTTGGAACCACATCCCAAACACTGTTACGAACTATGGAGTCAAACTTCTCCACCATAGCATCAACCCAAATCGACTGCTGCACTGCTTCCTCAAAGGAAGATGGATCGGTCTCAACACATTCCCCAGCAATGGTCATGTATCCAGTGTACCTCTTAGGTGACCTCCTCTGTCTGCGCTGAGAAGATGGTGCTCCCACATTCTCCCTCACATCCTCTAACAATTGGTTAGCTTCTCTTGTGCACTTCCAACCATCTCTGGAAGACTCTGCTTGAGTGGATATCTACACTCCTAGAACCTCTACATGTGGCTACTCCACATCAATGTGAGGCTCCTCCTCCTTAGGAACTAACAATTCCTCCATGGCCTATAGTTGGAGCTCCCTCTCAAGGGAAACTCGCATGGCCTTCTACTCATCAAACTTGAGATCTTTGCGAACCACTGTCCTCTAACTGGTAGGCAAGTACATCCGATAGTTGTGAGTTGTATCAGTGTACCCCACAAGTATCCCCAACTCTTATGTCGGCTCAATCTTCTTCCGTGCATCCTTTGTCACATGGCAATATACCGATGAGCCAAAGGTCTTGAAGTGACCCACATCTAGTCACTTACTAGATAAAGCTTCCTCTAGTGTCTTCATCCCAAGTATGCGATGCAACCTTCTATTCTACAAATAGATCGTTGTGTTGCATGCCTCAACCCACAAGTGAAGTGGTAGGCCTTGGTCATGCAGCAATGCCCATGTTTCCCCTACAATAGTTCTGTTCTTCCTCTCAGCCATCCCATTCTATTGTGGGTTATGAGAAGCCGTAAACTCTCGTTTAATTCCTTCCACTACATAGAAGTCCTTAAACTCTTGAGAGACATATTCTCCACCATTGTCACTTCTCAAGGCCTTGATCTTCTTCCCTGATTCTTTCTCGACCAAAGATTTGAACTAACAAAAATTTGTGAAAGTTTGGTCCTTCTTCTGCGTGAAATAAATCCATCATTTATGAGAATAGTCATCAATGAAAATCACATAATACCTTTGCTTTGTTGTGGATACCGTCAGGAATGGTCCACACAAATCAGTATGAACTTGCTCTATGATAGCCTCTGCTCGACTGTCTCGATCATGAAAGAAATACTTGGCGTACTTTCCCAAGGTACAACCTGTGCATGTGTCAACTTGCTCAAGTTTACCTTTGGGAAGTCCTGTAGATATTTGTTGCATTATCTTCAAAGCCTCATGATGCAAATGGCCCAAGTGCCTATGCCACAACTCACCAATGTTTTGGATTTGCACCAATTCTTCTTTCGTACTTAGTGCTGCACAATCATCTACCTCTAGTTTATAGATATCCTTCACCCAAATCCCTATCCTCTTGGTCTGACCCGTGGCTATGTGTCTTAGGAACTCCTTTCCTTTATTGAAGACAACATCGTAGCCTTTGTCCTCCAACATCGCGACCAATACCAAGTTCTTCTTCAGTCCAGACACATACTTCACATCTGTCAAGGTGAGAGGAGCTCCATGCTCCCTCTGAAAAAAACCATGCCCACTCCTGAAACACTATACCTTTCGTCGTCACCCATCTCTATGAGCATATTCAGGTCTTTCTCCTCCAAGGCACTGAGTAAATATTTATCACTGGTCATGTGGAATGAGGCTCCACTATTAAGATACTAGACACAATCCATCATTGATGACACCATGCATGCAATGAGGGTAAAGTCCATTTCGAACTGAGAGGTTAACACCTCACCTTCTGATCCTTCCAAGGATCCCTTCTTGGACTTCTTCAATGGGAAATTAGTCGCATAATGTCCCATCTTGTGACAATTAAATCATCTTACTTTAGACATGTCACCCTTCTTCCCTCCATGAGAAAAATTCAATTTGAAATGGGAAGCCATCCTCTTCCCTTTCCTTGCCTTACTTGCTAAGGCCAGATTTTCTTCATCATCATTCTTGGATGAAGAACCATCTCATGTGCTACTCCTGATATCCTCCTACATAAGATTCAACCACAATCATTCCTAATTCGACAATTTCTCCTTTCCATTCACAGAGTCCTGGTAGCTATTCCAACTCTTTGGAAGGCCAAGGAGAGCGAGGCTCACCATATCTTCATTGGCAGTAGTTATTCCCACACTACCAAGCTCATCTATGAAGGTGGTGATCTTGTTAGATATGTGGAAATAGTATCACCCTTCTCCATCTTGATTCTTCAAAGCTTATCCTTGAGCGACAATTTCCTCTGGTCGCTACTGTTCTAGTAGAGGTCCTTCAATGCCTTCCACATTGAAAATGGAGTATCCTTCCCATGGAGACTCGAGACAATATGGTCTCAAACTCCCTCAAGGATGATTTTTCTCACCTTTGCCACACACTTCTTCCACTCAGCGAACTCTTGTGCATTAGTTGAAGCCGGCTTTGGGATTTCTTGATCAATGAATTCCTTCAAGTCATTGTCTTCTGATACAACCTCCATTCTATCTTTCCATGCTATGTAATTCAAGCTTCCTTCCAAGGCATACTCGAGTCTCAAGCCATAGAAATCCATTGGCCAACCTTGAAGTATGATATGAATTCGATTTGCACCTGCAACCCCAAACTTCAAACTTTGAATTCTCTTCTCAGTATACTATTCACAGCTCCGATACCATGTAGAAAATTTCTACAAATCTAGCTTTGATATCATGTAGAAAATTCCAATGGTAGGTTAACTCAATAATGCAATATAAATCAAAGCAGAATACTATCACTTACTTCTACTACAAATTTGCAGAAGATTAAAGATCGAGATTAACAATATAACCAGAAGAAGAAGAATCAATAGCATAATACACATGAAAATACTTTGGGGAAAGCCTCAGCTAAAAACCCAACACTATTGTATTATCATACATGGTGGAAATACATAGGAATTGTATAAAGCCTTAGCTCTCACAGCTAGCCAGCTCTCAGTACAATCCTCACAAATGCTCACAAGCAATCTTGGCTTCTCTCCAACCTTCCTCTTTGCCCTCCAAGCTCTTATTTCCTTGCGTTGTTCCTTGTGGATGATTCACCTATTAGCAAGTGGATGTCACACACACTTCAAAAATGCGGAATCCTCAAGGCTTAAATACTTGACTGCATGCATGAGTTTTCTCCATGAGAAAACACATGCAACTGATAGTACATTGTCCTTGACTTTAATCTCAACTGGGTCTTTCTCAGAATAGACATGCATGAGTTTATGATGAGGGAATCTTCAGTTAATTGGAGTAGCACTAGTTGAGTGCTTGCATGCATCAACTAACTTTTAACTCTCTATTAATTCCTCAAATAGTTTGGAACTAATTTAACTGGACTTAACTTAGTAAACTAAGTTAACTAATTACAACTCAAATATAACTCAATCTTATCTCCTTAATTTAAGGAATAACTCTTGCATGACTTAAGAAGGACTTCTAACATGAATTTCTCCAACTAATTAATTTGAAATAATTAATTAATTATTTCCAAGTAGCTGTTAAGACTAGATTCAATTTTAATTCACAATTTAATTTAAGGACAAATTAAATTGGAACATTCTTGTTGCCATATTTAAACAAAAACAGAATGGAGGACGAGCGTCCTAAAATTACTATTACGAGGGCAACAGTTGGGTCGAAAAAACCTTCAAGACCTCAATGCAGGGATGCCTCCTGTTTTTTCCTTCATAGGATAGGAGCAAGAGCCAAAATCCTTCCCTACACAGACATGATCAGATGGGTGGTCAAAAACCTTATCATCGAAGATAGGTAGTTCAAGAATTCAAGGATGGAGCCCGTAGGATCATTCAGGGTGAAGATTTGAAGGCTATGTATCACATACCTGACTTGCAGGAAATCTACAACAACACTTTTGTGGCTAACTTCACAAAAATTAATCCAGACCCCTTCAAGTTAATTCAAACTTGGAGAATGTTAGACAACAAATTCAAGTATGAAAAATCAAGTATGTATGCAACAACCTCTTTGGAAAACCCTTACAATTATGCAGCAGCAATGTTATGTAGATTTTATGGACTTCCAAATAACATTAAGTTTTCAATAGAATGGATTCCCTTGATAGATTCTTGTGTTAATTCCAATATCATGAATTGGCCTTATATCCTATCTGTCAACTTAGCCACCTCCATTACTAAATATCGACAAAAGAAAGCCTTGTATTCAGATAACCTCCCTCCCTTCTATTTTTTTGCATATGTGATGGATGTTATCTGCTTTTGCTGGAAATTTCCAACCATGGGTTCGAAATGGACCATACAATATCCTTGCCCAATCCATGTCAGTCATAACCAAATATGGGAATCACAGTACATACCTCATTTCTACAAGATATTCCATTCTATCATGTTGCCCCTACACCAACTGATTTTCAATAAGAAAGCCCCTAGGTTTTCCCAAGAAGCTGCAACAGACCTGCTTGCTATAGGTTAATATTTCATTGAGGAATGGTTCACCTACATTAGGGTTTTTGGTAGCAATGTTGATCCACACGTCCTTCCCTTATATGTTTTTTATAAGCTATTAGCAAGGGAGACTACCTACTAGAATATGGGAAAGGGCTTGACCAAAGTTCTTATAGATGGCAAGAAGTCATTATCACCTAATTTCCCTATCAAATGCAACTCTTATACTTTGGCCAATTTTGTTCATGCTACTAAGGAATCATCACAAATGGAAGCCCTCATGCTTCATACATTGCCTACAAGGCAATTCAATCCAAACAATGTGGCATACAATGTCACTACACGACTAAAGCTCAAGGCATACAATCATATAGATAATTACTTTGAGGATTTGTTGTAGTCAACAGTTTATTTTGAGCAAGCACTTGAATGGGAAAAGGCTAACTTGAAACCTGAAGATTTGCAAAGATTTCAGGAATTCAGGAATGAGAGGATTCGAGTCATTCCAATGCATCTATTAAAGCCTGAGGATATGCCTACCTCGAGTAACACCGTTGATAGCACAACCCCTAGCTATCAAAAGGGCTCTCAGGTGAACACTAAGAATACACCAGACACAGAGAAAGTTTAAGATGTAGACAATACAACTGAGTCCAGCAGGAAATTAGTCGAAGAAAATATAATAGACACTCTGGCCACAAAGACAAGTTCAGTAGCCCAAGGCACTAGTTTGGAGCAGGAATGGGATCAATTCAACCAGAAATTGCAAGTCACCCCCAAAGCTCCGAATACTCAAGAGAAAGAGGAATTCAAGAATCCTCTAAAAATTCATCAAGATATAGAGCCCAAATCTATCGATGTTTAGTCTACACCTATAGATTAGGAAGCAACGAAATCCCAACGTACTGAAATCATCCCTGCTCTGCCCACATCAGAAATTGTTCTGAAGGTGACGTAGATACCTCCACTTGACATATTCTATAGCCCTCTCCATAAGGTTGTAGTCCAAAGGCAAAGGAAAAGAATAAGGGTGGACGCACCCAAATTCTCACACGAAGATGAGCCAATGGATGTTGTTTGGAAGGACATGACTTTCAATCCGGCGAAGAACTTGACTAGACTATCACAGTTCATAGGAGCATACACATCGGCCACTAAGGATAAGGCCACTTAGGTGTCCACTTTGCTAAAGGAAAGGGAGCAAATGGTTGTGCAGCTCAAACAAGACCTCAAGACAAAAAAAACAAGCACAAACAAGCAGGCAACTGAGCAGCTTGCACAATTGTAGCAGGACATGGAAGTCTTGAAAATAAGCCACGAAGATGACTCATCAGCCAAAAGCATGCATCTCTAGGAATTACAGTAATCCTTGGATAGGTACAAGGATGTTCCTACTACTGATGAATTCATCAAAGAGGCTCTGGAACTAATTTCTCTTCTAGTCAAGCAGCAAGAATATTTCTGTGAGAAGCTGTCACACATAACTCCCTACCTGATTACCAACGACCAACTCATAGACAGAGCCATTAACTAGAGAATGGAGTTTAATGATTTAAACACCAATATCTATGAATTCATTGAATGGAAGGAATCAGAAGAGGGGAAGAAGGCCAATCTACCCGAGATTGAGGAAACCCACAAAGATATCCTCTTTACTGATTAGGATGTTAGAATAAAATAGGCCAAGTTGGTAATCGCGAGGGCAATGGGAGTATCAAAGAACATCATTAAGGCAATAAATCATACCCTGTTCTCTACCAACCTCATGAAGGAGGGTAATTCGAAAGAAATGCCTGACTTAACTGCCATGAGTAAAGACTGGAAAGAAAAAGCAGGGAAACAAAGAGATGAAATCACAAAATTAACTACGACTGACTAGGAGTCATATTGGCAGTATTTGGTCAAGCTGCATAGCCAAATCGTGACCCTCAATTTTTCCCTCCATGTGACTCAAAGGATGTTTCCACCTCTTGCTGACGTGATCTTTACAGGACAACTCAAGTCTCATTTCGGACGACCTCCTCGAATTCAACTGATGATCGATATTTGCAATTTAAAGGATAAGCTGGCAGACAGAAAGTCATCCTCTTAGTTTTGTTTAGTTAATCTTTGTTTATTTTTGGAGTTAGTTACCTATGAAGGAGGAAGGTTGTTTGAAACCTCCTTAAATTTTGTATAATATAAATTTTCATACTTAGCTAGAATAGTATTTAAACCCTTCTCATGCATTTAGAGAAAGGTCCAGAATTTTATCAAAAACATTTGCAAAGAATGCACTATTGTAAGTTTGTGAATGCTTTGGTGAAATGATGGAACATGATCTTTTCTTTTAGATATCAGACTACTTTCCTTTTTTGATGCACTTTTGTATTCTTGGGAGATAATTTGATTTGAAGGAAGAATTTGGTCTATGTCATTTGTGAAATGAGAAGGACTACATGTATTTGGTACTATTATCATGTATGCATAATTCTGTTAACATTTAATTAGTGGCAAAACTTTATTTTCATGAATTATATGTGAGATTTTTATTTTTTTTTGTGAAGCATTAATTTTACTTCTGTATTGATGCCATAACTGAGGTTTTAATTTTCATATATAACTCATTAGACATGCGATATATTTTATAAATTCCTTTGACTAACTATTTAGTCAAAGGAATTGTCTTTTACATTATCATCTCCATTTAAATGTGTTCAATCTTTATTATCACATGTTAAAAGGATATCTTTGTAGATCGCATACCATGAAAGAACACCCTAGCTTATATTAGAATAAGTTAAGTTGAAGAAATTTTCATTGTAGAATAATTCACTTAGATTATCATTATTTTATTGCAAAAAATTCATGAACCACCCATTCTCATCTTAAAACCCATATTGGGAAACTGGTCCCATCAACCCCAGTTAGAGCCACCACTTCAAACGGAAAAGGAACTGTCTTAAGGTCCAGATCGAGTGGTTATCACCCATGTTTCGGTAGTAGAAATATGAAGCCGCAACATTTTGGCACTAGAAGGAGGGCCTTCAGCTGTGAATGGAATATAGACCTAAATATCATTAAGAAAGAATTCACAAGAGTCAAAACCCCTCCACCACTTCTATACCTTCTAGATCTCGTTCAAGATTCCCTGACCAGGAATCTAAGGTTGTAGAAACATCTCCCTCATCTCCTGAAGTAGTAAGGCTACTACCATCTCCAGATTATATTCCTGAATATCCTGAAGTTCATTCTTTAATACATAAATTGGAACATATATCCATTTTTGCTGAGAAGCCTAAGAGATCCAAATTATCTGAAGAAAGTTTTACCTCCTTATTACAACAAATTGGTGTATTTATTAGACTGCAAAGTGAGAAACTTGGGGTCACTCCTTTTGAGTTCCCTATCCCTCCATGACATAGAAAAGTCACTTCATCAGTATCTAAATCAGATACTCGTGAGATCACTTCACCTTTCCACCTATCTATTCCTTAATCCACTTCTACTCAATCCACTACCTCTCAAATATCCACATCCCTTGTTAGTACTACAATTATCGGTACTAGCCCAGTAGTAAGTTCTTTGCCATCTATACTTACTTTTAACGACCTTCCAAATTTATCAATCCTTAACTCAAGTTATGGCCAATCAACCAGCTCAAACTTGGATGAATCCTGGTGTTGTCTTCATTGCACATCCAAATGCACTGAGAAAATCTAGAAAAATGGTTGCCTAAGTATAATCTTGATGATGCTATCTCGGTCGAAGAACATCTAAACAATTTTATGTTAGCCATGAATCACAATGAGGTTACACATGAAGATGTTGTAATCTGATTGTTCCTTATACCTTCTAAGGATCTGTTGGATCTTGGTATTTTCCCCTTCCAGCGGGTTCAATTAGAGACTGGGATACTTTTCAAGAAGCATTTCTTGATAATTTCGGTGATGACGGAATTGTAGCATCCTTGATCAATGATCTTTCTAATTTAAAAGCTAATATAGATGAAAAGATCAAAGATTTCAACTCCAGATTTAACAAATTGCTAAATAAAATCCTAGCTACCTCTAAACCTATTGTAGATGTACAAATAGAATGGTATATATCATCTATTCCTTCTAATATTGCAATTTTTGTAAATAGGGCCAATAAGGCTACCCTTGTAGAAAACATGAAATAAGCCTTGTTTGTAGAAAGAAGAATCTTAGCTTTAGAAAAAAGATCACAAATAGATGAAAGGAAGGCCAAGAAATTAACTTTCAAAGATGACTCTAAAAAGAAAAATTCCAAGGATCCTTTTGATCTGGAAGGCCTTCAGAAAGTGTTAAAAACAATGTCAAATGAAATGATAGAAATCAAAAAGTAGATAGCAGAATCTTCTGCTCCTAAAAGACCTTTCCGATCATTCAAAAATAAATCCTCTTCTACATCACAAAATCCAAACACCATTTCAAATGATGAATATGATCAAGAATCAATAGAAGATTAACCAAACAATGAAGAAGTTGAAACAAAAGAAGAAATTGAACTAAATGGGATGTGGGATTTTGTTCTGCAACAGAAGAAGAGGCACAAGCAATGTTAGTAACTACCGGAAGAAAAATTCTCCTGACACGTCTACCACTAATCAGAAGCAAAAATCTTCTATTCATGCAAAAGAGAAAATAGTAAATAAGAAATCTAAAACTAGCCAAACCAACCCTATTCCTCCAGACTCCCCAAATGCTTCAAAAACATTGGTAATCTCAGATACAATCAAATACAATATAGTGGAAGACATGAAAAATACTAGAGCTAACATTACGTTGCATGAGCTCACTAAACTTAAACAACAACAAAAGATCTTATCAAGAGAATTGAAAGCAATTCCGGTATCTCCCCTACCATTTGTTGTAGTTACTCAAGCCTCCTACAATATGGGAAAGCCTCCTTCATCCTCAAATAAAGTAGATTCTTCAGATCTAGTTTTGATTGGTGATAGATCTATCTCTCATGTCCCTCCCTTTCTGCTTATTTATGAAATTTTCAACAAGAATTTTCATAACTGACTTGTTGACTCAGGAGCCTCGTCAAACATAATGCCAAGCATTGTGTGTGCTAAATTGAACATTACACCTCAAAAATCTGCAGTACACATAGTTCAGTTAGATAGGACCAAAGTAGAGGTACTTGGATAAATAGCATCAGTTTGAATTAGGCTTTCCGCTAATCCAAAAGTCTCACAAATAATTGACATATTGGTGGCTGATATCCCTGAATTTTATGGTTTTATTATTAGAAGGGATTGGTTTGAAAAGTTGCAAGGTAATTTTGCAATTGACTGATCTCACATGTGATTGCCAAACAACAGTAAACCAAACCAAATCAGGATAGACCGAGAAAAATTCATGAAGTATATAGTCACAGACCTTGAGGGAAGCAATGAACCTGTTGACTTCACCAATATCATCATTGGAAACTATTTAGTGGAGTCCTCTTTAGGATCTTTTAATGCTCAAAAGTCTCCCTTTTAGATAAGGCTGTAGTTTCTCAAATTGAGAATTTCTTACAAACATATGCTTCCAAGTGCTTAAATTTAATTGATAAAATTTATAATGACTTTCCATTCTGGACTCTCTATTTTGATGGTTCTAAATCAGAAGATGGTGCAGGTGCAAGATGCATTTTGATCAACCCACAAGGAGAGAAAATTATGCTGGCATGAAGACTTCAATTTCAGTGTACAAATAATATCGTTGAATACGAAGCACTGATCCAAGGATTGTATAAAGCCATCGGTCTTAATGTCAAATATCTTCGAGTCTATGGTGACTCTGAAATAATTGTGAAACAGGTGAGAAATATGATTCACCACGTTTTTGGGCACCTTAAACATTATCAATCTTTAGCTCAGAAATTGACTTTTGATTTTTCCACTTTCAACATTTCTTCAGTCCCTAGACTCTAGAACGCAAGTGTCGACTTACTTGTGAATGTGGCATCTAGACTTATACCATCAAAAGACTTTAGTCCATACATATTTTTAATAGAATTAATATTTATACCATCCATTACCGACAATATAACAAATTGGAGAGTGTTCAATAATGATGTAGATATAGGAAATTTCCTTACATCAAAAGGATTGTATGAAGAGCAGATCATAGATGAGCATTAGCATGATATAGAAATTAAAAAAAATCTTGATATAAACCCAATTCCTAAGTCTGTGGTTAATATGGAAGATCTTTATGATTTGAAAGATATATTCAATAAAATTACTAACTCCAAAACTCAAAGTTCTACTTTGAGATTTGAGGTAGTAAACTTAGGGTCAAATGAGAAACCTCAAAATATCAACCTAGGTATTGAACTAACACCTCAAGAAAAAAGTATCATTCATCAGGTTATTGGAAACATATAAAGGTGTCTTCACTTGGGATTATTCAGATATCAAAACCTATGATACCTCTATAATTCAACATACCATACCCATGACTTCAAATGAAAACTAGTTCAGCAGAAGCTTCGAAAAATTCACGCCACCCTTGAAGGTCAAATTAAATCTGAATTGAACAAGCTTCTGAAGGCCAAGATAATATTCCCTGTCAGACATTTTAAATGGGTATCGAATATGGTACCTGTGAGGAAAAAGAATGATGATATTAGGATCAGTATTGATTTTAGAAACCTAAACAAAGCTTGTCAAAAGGATAATTTTCCTCTGCCTATTATGGAACAGGTACTACAATCAGTTGCAGGTTCTAAATTAATGTCATTTCTAGATGGATTCTCATGATATAATCAAATCCTTTTTCACCCAGATGATAGATTAAAGAAAACATTTAGGACCAAGTGGGTATCACATGCTTATCAGAAAATGCCTTTTGGACTCATAAATGTTGGTGCCACATTTCAACATGTTATGGACATTGTCTTTAGAGGTCTAATAAACAAATTGGTTGTTATTTACTTGGATGAGATCATAATCTATTCCAAGGATAGGAAAAATCATTTAAGTGACCTCAAGCACATCTTTTGGAGATGCATGAAATATGGCATTTCTTTGAACCCCAAAAACATTATTTTGCTTTACCAGAAGGCAAACTCCTTGGGTTTATTGTATCCAAGAAAGGAATTTACATTGATCTTGATAGAGTCCAAGAAATGGAAAAAATTCCCCTCCCACACAATAAGAAAACCATGCAATCATTCTTGGGCCAAATAAATTTTGTTAAACAATTCATCCAAGACTTTTTACAAATAGTCTTACCCCTTCAAGCCATGATAAGAAAAAAAATGCAGTTTTTAGATGGAGCAAAGATGAAAGAGAATCATTTGAGTTGATAAAGAAATCCATTATTAATTCCCCTTCATTAACAACTCTCGAATCTCTCAAACCCTTTGTATTATATACTTTTTCATCTGATACTTTGTATGCGGAAATTCACAGCTGAACAATGAAAATGTCGAGGCACCCATCTCCTTTTTCAGTTCTAACTTACAAGGCATCGAATTAAATTACTCAGCTGTAGAAAAGAAAGCATTTGCGGTCTTTAAAACTCTGAAGCATTTCAGGCCTTTTCTTCTTAAAACCCATACAAATATAGTTGTACCCTACCCTGCAGTAAGACAACTACTAATTCAAAGAGAAGTAGGGGAGAAAAGAGCCAATTGGGTAACTACACTCCAAGAATATGAGGTAGATATTTGGCTAGATAAATTTGTCAGGGGCCAAGGTTTTTGCAGGATGTTAATAGGAGTTTCCCAGTTGCCACCAGAAGAAGATCAAGGTAATGAATCAGAAATATCAGAGGTAAGCCTCAACGACATGCAATCACAATATGTTGATTTGAAATTTTATCTCAAAAATGGATATGCTCCTATGCACCTCAATTATAAAACAAAGAGAGTTTTAAGATTAAAGTCAAATTAGTATGAGCTAATCAATGATGTATTGTTTAGAAAGAATTATGATTCAGTATTGCTAAGATGCTTAGAGAAACCTAAATATGAGAAGGTCATGCAAGAATTACATGATGGACCAATTGGTTGACATTTTGGAGAAAATACCACTGCTCATAAAATCCTAGTGCAGGATATTACTGGCCAATAATATTTAAAGATGCACACGAATATGTAAGGAAGTGAAAAACTTGTCAAACTACGGCTAGAAGAGAAAGAAAACCACCATTCCCTTTACAACGAGTTAACATCCAACAACCATTCGAACAATGGGGATTAGATATAATTGGTGAGATTATTCCTAACTCTTCCAAGCAACATAGGTACATCCTCACAACTACTGATTAATTTACTAAGTGGGTAGAAGCTGCCCCATTAAACATAGCTAATACGTAAAGCATTGCATAATTACCCATTTTGGCTTACCCTCAACTTTAATGTTTGATAATGCATCTTACTTTTCTGGAAACAGAATGGTATATTTTTCTCTTAAGTGAGGTTTTAAGTTAAAATATTCATCTAATTATTATCCTCAAGGTAATGGATTAACAGAGTCAACAAACAAAAACCTCATCAGAATTATCAAAATAACTATTGATCAAAATCATTGGAATTGGCATAAAGACATTTGCTCTATGGGCAGACAGGATTACTCAAAAAGCCTCTATTGGTTCTTCTCCTTTTGCTTTAGTTTATGGAAAAGAAGCAGTTCTTCCCACAAACGTAGCAATACCATCTCTTTCCCTAGAACAATTTATCAATGAAAACCCTTCATCTTCTCTCCAAGCTAGACAACTTCAAATTCTCAAACTCGAAGAAGAAAGGGAAAAGGCTAAAGCAACCCACTTCCATCACCAACAAATAGTCAAAGCTTCTTTTGATACAACTTATGTGAGTAAAAAATCCCTCGAAGTAGTTGACCTAGTCTTGAAACAGGACAAAGCACATGAGGAAAAAGGTAGACATACAAAATTCCAAAGATAATGTCTTGGCCCTTTTCAGATTAGTGAAAAAATTGGACCATCAACGTTCCTTTTACAAGACCTGTCCAGTAAGAAATATTCTTTTCCCATTAATGGGAAAATGTTGAAAAGGTACTTTTTTGAGGAGTAACCTCTTCCAGTTTTGTAATATCTTGCTTTTTAGGAAAATAATGGTTAAACTAGTATTTACTCCTGGATTTTCAAAATAAGTCTTTGATAACATTTTTGATTTTTTTCTTTTATAAGAAAATTGGAGTTAAAAGGAATAATTAGGACATTTGAGTACTAAAATAAACTTCATTCATCTGGAAAAACTTCATCTTGCTTAAAAACATTTATTTTACGAAAACTCTTGCCTTTATAGGATATGAAGGTTTTGTTATCAGTCAAGAAAATAATCTTTAACCTAGCAAGGACTTCCTGTAGATTAGTATCTTAAAAAATCTATCATTATCACCCAAGACCCTTAAAAAGGCCAATGGCCCACCCCATCTGTTAAAAATTTCTTTTTTCGGAGTGTAATTCTAAAATATAAAAACTTGAGAGATAATGAGTCTCATTACAAGCTTATTTACCATTGTCATAGGGAAGTAATTAAAACTGATATTACCAATATTTCATATCAAAACTGGGTAATAGCTACTGATCTTTTTGATTAGAAGATGAGGGGTCTCATCAAGAGCCAGCTTGTTCAGTTTATTTACAACCAGTAAATGGAATTTTCATCAGTAGGTTACCATGCCTAGACAATGACTTTTAAGGATTACACTCAAAAGGTAACAAAGAAAGGACAAAGTCCAAGAGAGACTCAACTCAAATGAATATCATTTTGAAATCTGAAAATTCATATAGATGGGATAATGGATCATTGTTGGTTTAAAGGTAACCCTATCAAGGCTATGAACGTCTGCTAGCAGCAGAGGCTCTATGTATGATAAATGAGTAAAAAACCAAAAAACTAATCTGCAGGAGGCACCTATTATATTATTTTAAACCCTATTATTGACTGATGCTAACATTTATATTTCTTTCATTTCAAGGGTGAAGTAATTAAGCAGATGGGCCTGAGCAAGTAATGGTAGTTCAAGAGAAATGTTGTTTACCTTATAACTCATGAAATAATGATTCTTATAACTCTAATTACTTTGAAAGTTTTTAAAAATTTTCAAAAAACTACTAAGAGATAACTGGTTCTCCCAAGTGAATTGCCAATTGTTGTACTACGAAATAACCCCACCATTTTTATGTAACAATTGTTAGCATTTGAGTTATAAAAGGGGACCCTTTTAAATTTTTATGCCTAGGACAATAATCCCTAACTCCAAAGAAAAACTTAGCAAAACCTTGCAAAATAAGCTAAGGATAAAACTTATATCGCACATCGCATATCACGCTTTTTCACGTCACTATTTTATAAATCCTTATGAAATTGCGATATGTGAAAAGGTCTCTCATTGCGATAACCTCATGTTGTCACTGTGCAATCAAATTTCACAATTCACAAGAAACTTGAACATGCCATATGACAATCGTTAACGATTTGTGAAATGCGATGTTGCGAAATTTCACAATTGCATTTCGCCTGATATCTAATAAGCACTACATGGTACCCCATTAAAGACCACAATATGCGGTTAAGGAGCTAAAGCATGTGGAATAATTACGTTTTAATATTAAAAACAAACGAGTTTACAAGTTATTAAATGTTTAGTGGCCCGAGGGAGGATAATCATTCTCTAGGTTATGAGTAGTTATAATCAAGTATCCCATAATAACCTTTCTCACGATCCAAATTCATTTCATAGAGGATTTTAGTCTTAACTACTTAAAGTTTTCTGCAGTGATATTTCTTGTCTGTTTCAGGAAAATGAAAAAAGACATGTCCTTAAGAAAGGTGATGCAAAAGCAAACTAAGAAGACCATTGTTGAGACAGAGCATACAGAGATGGCTCCTATCTTTGTTGATACAGTCTGCGATGCAGCTGGAGGTGCAACAGCTTGGGAGGTAATTTACAACAGACTAGAGGATGAGCATCCTAAAATTATTGTTATGAGAGCAACAACTGGATCGACAAAACCTTCAGGACCTCAATGAAAGGATGCCTCCTATTCTTTCCTTCATAGGATAGGAGCAAGAGCCAAAATCCTTCCCTACACAGACATGATCAAATGGGTGGTCGAAAACCTTAACATAGAAAGATAGGTAGTTCAAGAATTTAAGGATGTAGCTTGTAGGATCATTTAGGGCAGAAGACTTGAAGGTTATGTATCACATAGCTAACCCGCAAGAAATCTACGACAACACATCTGTGGCTAACTTTGCAAAAATAAATACAGACTCCTTCAAGTTAATTCATACTTGGAGAATGTTAGAAAAAAATTCAAGTATGACAATTCGGGTATGTATGCAACAACCTCTTTGACAAACCCTTACAATTATGCAGCAGCAATGTTATGTAGACTGTATGGACTTCCAAATAACACTAAGTTTTCAATAGAATGGATTCCCTTGATAGATGCTTGTGTTAATTCAAATATCATGAATTGGCCTTCTATCCTATTTGACAACTTAGCCACCTCCATTACTAAATATCGACAAAAGAAAGCCTCCTCTTCATATAACCTCCCTCCCTTCTATTTTTATGCTTATATTATGGATGCTATCTACTTTTGCACAACATTTCCAACCATGGATTGGAAATGGACCATACAATATCCTTACCCAATCCATGTAATTCATAAGCAAATATGGGAATCACATTACATACCTCATTTCTACAAGATATTCCATTCTATCGTCTTGCCCCTACACCAAATGATTTTCAATAAGAAAGCCCCTAGGTTTTCCCAAGCTACAGCAGAGCTATTTGCTGTAGGAAAATATTTCATTGAGGAATGGTTCACCTACATTAGGTTTTTTGGTAGCACTACTGATCCACATGTCCTTCCCTTATATGTTTCTGATAAGCTATTAGCAAGGGTGACTACCTACCAGAATGTGGGAAAGGGCCTGACCAAAGTTCTTAAAGATGGCAAGAAGTCATTATGGCCTACTTTCCCTATCAAATGGCACTCCTTTACTTTCATAAATTTTGTTCATGCTACTAAGGAATCAACACAAATGGAAGCCCTCGGGCTTCATACATTTCCTAAAAGGCAATTTGATCCAAACAATGTGGCATACAATGTCACTACAGGACTAAAGGTCAAGGCATACAATCATACAGATAATTACTTTAAGGATTTTTTGTAGTCAATAGTTTCTTTCGAGCAAGCACTTGAATGGGAAAAGGCTAACTTGAAACTTGAATATTTTCAAAGATTTCAGTTGAGAATGAGAGGCTTTAAGTCATTCCAATGCATCTATTAAAGCTCGAGGATAAGCCTACCCCGAGTAACATCATTGATAGCTCAACCCCTAGTTATCAAAAGGGCTCTGGTGAACACTGAGAATACACCAGATGGAGGGAAAGGTCATGATGTAGACAATACGGCTGAGTCTAGTAGGAAGTCAACCGAAAAGCAAGTAATAGACACTCTGGCCACAGAGACAAGTTCAGAAGCCCAAGGCACTAGTTTGGAGCAAGAATGGGATCAATTCAACCAGAGATTGCAAGTCACCCCCAAATCTTTGAATACTCAAGAAAAAGAGGAATTCGAGACTCCTCTAAAAATTCATCAAGATACAGAGCCCAAATCTGTCAGTGTTCACTCTACACCTATGGATCAGGAAGCAATGAAATCCCAACATATTGAAATCATCCCTGCTCTGCCCACATCAAAAATTGTTCTAAAGGTGATGGAGATACCTCCGCTTGATGTATTCTATAGCCCTCTCCATAAAGCTGTAGTCTGAAGGCAAAGGAAAAGAAGAAGGGTGGACATACCCAAATTCTCACATGGAGATGAGCCAATGGATGTTGTTTGGAAGGACATGCCTTTCAATCCGGACGAGAACTTGACAAGACTATCATAGTTCACAGGAGCATACGCATTGGCCACTATGGATAAGGCCATTGAGGTGTATAATTTGCTAAAGGAAAGGGAAGAAACAATTGCGCAACTCAAACAAGATCTCAAGACAGAAAAAGCAAGCACAAACAAGCAGGCAGCCGAGCAGCTTGAACAATTGTATCAAGACATGGAAATCTTGAAAATAAGCCATGAGGCCAACTTATCGGCCAAAAATATGCATCTCCAGGAATTACAACAATCCTTGGATAGGTACAAGGATGTTTCTACTACTAAGGAATTCATCAAAGAGGCTATGTAACTAAATTCTCTTCTAGTCAAGTAGCAAGAACATTTCTGCCAGAAGCTGTCACACATCACTTCCTACCTGATTACTAGCAACCAGCTCATAGATAGAGCCATTGGCTAGAGAACAGAGTTTAGTGATTTAAACACCAAGATCTACGAATTCTTTGAATGACAGGAATCATAAGAGGGGAAGAAGGCAAATCTACCCAAGATTGAGGAAACTCACAAAGATATCCTCTTTACTGGTTAGGATGCTAGAATAAAATAGGTCGAGCTAGAAGTCATGAGGGTAGTGGGAGTATCAAAGAACATCATTAAGGCAGTAAATCATACCCTGTTCGCTACCAACCTCATGAAGGAGAGCAATTCAAAAGAAATGCCTGACTTAACTGCCATGAGTAAAGACTGACAAGAAAAAGTGGGGAAACAGAGAGATGAATTTACAAAACTAACTACGACCGATTGGGAGTCGTATTGGAAGTATTTGGTCAAGCTGCATAGCCATATCATGACCCTCAATTTTTCCCTCCATGCAACTTAAAGGATGTTGCCACCTCTTTCTGACGCAATCTTTACAGGACAACTCAAGTCTCATTTCAGGCCACCTCCTCAAATTCAACCGATGATCGATATTTGTGATCTAAAGGATAAGCTGGTAGACAACAAGTCATCCTCTTAGTTCTATTTAGTTAATATCTGTTCATTTTTGGAGTTAGTTACCTATGAAGGAGGAAGGTTGTTTGAAACCTCCACAAATTTTGTATAATCTATTTTTGCAGACTTAGCTAGAATAATATTTATACCCTTCTCATACATTTAGAGAAAGGTCAAGAATTTTATCAAAAAAATTTGCAAAGAATACACTATTGTAAATTTGTGAATGCTTTGGTGAAATGATGGAACATGATCTTTTCTTTAGATATCAAACTACTTTCCTTTGTTGATGCACTTCTGTATGCATGGGAGATAATTTGATTTGAAGGAAGAATTTGGTCTATGTCATTTGTCAAATGAGTAGGACTTCATACATCTGGTACTATTATCGTGTTTGCATAATTCCGTTAACATTTAATTAGTGGAAAAACTTTCTTTTCATGAATTAGATGTGAGATTTATTGTTTCTGTGAAGCATTAATTTCACTTCTTTATTGATGCCATAACTGAGGTTTTAATTTTCATATATGACTCATTAGACATAAGAAATATTTTATAAATTCCTTTGACTAACTATTTAGTCAAAGGAATTATATTTTGTGTTATCATCTCCATTTAATTGTGTTAAATCTTTATTATCACATGTTAAAAGGATATCTTTGTAGATTGCATACCATGCAAGAACACCCAAGTTTATATTAAAATAAGTTAAGTTAAAGAAATTTGCATTGTAGAATAAGTCACTTAGATTATCATTATTTTATTGCAAAACATTCATGAACCACCCATTCTCATCTTAAAACCCATATTGGGAAACTGGTCCCATTATCCCCTGCCAAAACCACCACTTCAAACGAAAAAGGAATTGTCTTAAGGTCCAGACTGGGTGGTTATCCCCCATGTTTCGGCAAAAAAATTTTGAAGCCGCAACAACACCACAAAAAGTATCAACACATTGGATGGAGGTTGATTTAATACATGGAGACATAGACTGGGCAGTGGAGCTCATGATTACAGAGGCAACGACTCAACCACGACCAGTGCACTCAGACATCTAGGAGATATTAGACAGGTACCTAATAGTCTTTAGAGACATTCCTCTAGGCAAGCCACCTGAAAAGGGATTTGAGCACACGTTTGAGTTAGAGGAGGGTGTGCATGTTGCGATCATCACTCCATACCGGCATCCCAAGGCTTATCGGGATGTGATTGAGCATTCTATACAAAAGCTGTTGGCCTTGGGGCACATTAGGCCCAATTTGAGTCCCTTCGCTTCTTTAGTTGTGTTGGTGAAGAAGAAGGATGGGACTCGTTGCATGTGTATTAAATATCGAGCCTTGAATAAGAAGACCTTGAAGAACTGGTACCTGACCTCATGCATAGATGAGCTGATGGACAAGCTTAGAGAAGCTAAATACTTCTCTAAGATTGATTTTCACTTGAGCTAACACTAAATAAAAGTTTGGGAGCAAGACATCTCGAAGACAACTTTTCAGTGCCATTATGGGTATTTTGAGTTCTTGATGATGCGTTTTGGGCTAACCAATGCTCTAACCAATTTCAAGTCTTGCATGAACCACATGTTCTGTAATCATCTCCGTAGGTTCGTGCTAGTGTTCTTCGATGAAATTTTGATCTATAACAAGACTTGGGAAGAGCACTCGAGGCGTTTGGAGGAGGTGCTTTGTATCCTTAAAGAGCAACAGTTGCATGCCAAGGTGTCTAAATGTGAGTTTGGACTAACAGAGATGTTGTACCTTGACCACGTGATTGGGGAGGATGGGGTGTGAGTGCCCCAGGAGAAGTTTAGGGCCATACTGGATTGACCTACACCCAAGAGCATGACTAAGCTATGTGGATTTTTGGGCATTTACACCTATTATAGGAAGTTCATGATTGGGTTTTTACAATTGGAAACACCACTCACCGATCTGACAAAAAAAGGAGTATTTGAGTGGAATAATGTAGCACAAGAGGCCTTTGAGCACCCCAAGAGGGTCATGAGCAGTTTTTGCAGTGCTAGCACTACTAGATTTCAAACAATATTTTGTTTTGGAGTGTGATGCGTCTAGTGAGGGCGTTGGAGCTATTTTGATGTAGGGTGGGAACCCAATAGTGTTCGAAAGTCATAAGCTCCTTAGCCATGAGAGGCTATATTATATATATGACAAGGAGATGTTGGCCATCATGCATGCGTTGATCAAATTCCAACAATATTTGGTGGGAAATAAGTTCAGGGTGAAGACTAATCACAACAATCTTCGATTCTTTTTGGAGCAGAGAGAGCTTAATGAGAGGCAACATAAGTGAGTCAAAAATATCTAGGATTACGATTTTGATATAAAGTATGTCAAGGGAAGGTAGAGTATAGTCACTGATGCTTTATCTAGGAGGCCCATGACATTATCCCTTATGAGTATCTGCCAGGATTGGAGAGCACAGTTGTTGGTGGAGTAATCTAAGGATAGACAGGTCTACAAGATCTTAGATGGCATTGATGGGGATGACAAGCAATAGGTGATGAATGAGGTGATTTATTACAAGGGGGGGATCTATTTGGTACCTAGTTCATAGTTGAGGGAGAGGATCATGCAGGCTATGCATGATTCTCCACTAGTTGTACATCATGGATTCCTCAAAACATACCAAGATATCCGGGAGCATTTCACATGGAGGGTCCTCAAGGGGGATGTTTTGAGGCACGTGCAGGAGTGTGATACATGCCAAAGGAAAAAGGAATAACAAACAAACCCCATAGGTTTATTTCAACCCTTCCCTATTCTTGAGAGGAAATGGGGGAGTATATATATGGAATTTATTACAGGGTTTCCAATAGTATAGGGGCATGATTTCATGTATGTGGTGGTTGACAGATTGACCAAGTATGCCCATTTATTTTCCATACATTCTTGGTCATAAAATTCATAGGTTGTTGAGTTATTTTCAGGGAGGTGTTCAAGCTGCATGGTCTACCTATTGATGGTGGTGGACCCACCAACATGTCAGAGGATCTCCCCGATAAGAAGTCCCCACTAGATCTTAGACCATTTGGTGTAGGAGTCCCAACAGTGGGTCATACGATATCACCTTTGACCGTGGTTGCATGCAGAGGTAAGTAGGATGTCCTTGTTGGTAGAAAGGGTGTGACATGCGCAACAATCTAAGGAAGGTGCATGAATAGTTCTAACACATAGAAGGTGGGGTGAGTGCACCCCTTGGAAACCTGTGGAAACATGTGGCTTGAAAAGGAACACACAAGCAAATATCAATCACAATCTGGAAGGTTGGTGAACCAACAATCCAAAGTGATGGTTAAACCAACAAAACATCTCAGTAAGATTCATACATACATATATAAAAAGAGTCTATACATACATGTGTAAGCAAACATATACATATATCATTAGAGTAACCAAGGTAACTATAATACAATTACAACATATGCATGAAACATGTTGGCTCTGTTATATTAAGAAGTGAAAATTCCAAACATACAGTACAACCATGACCAACCACTAGTCCCGATAACTAAACTTTATAATCACTGCTACCTACTCCTCCAAAGAGATGTACTAGCTCTGCACTATCTATACATCAAGGCTCGTTACAGTAATCTCCAAGCTTTCTCTAAGATACTCCTATCGGAAGCTTGGCTCCCCAAAAGCCTCTGCAATGAGTTATGAGGTCCTATAAATAGCAAAGGGTGGGGTGTCCCTTGACATTCCCCTTTGTGACTCTTCACCTACCCTCATGACTCTTCAACTACTACATGACAATTACATTCCACTATCGACACTTGGACTTTCACTTTACAAGATGTTATATACAATCTGCACATGTACCCATGTGAGAAAAACTAGGGTTGAGCAAGCCATGCAAGACATCACTAAGACTTAGACAACTGTGGGAAGATCAACTCTTTGACATCCTCACCAAGGTCGACAGTGGTGAACTGATGCAAAGCTTGGTATTCTGTGATGGTGTCCATGTACTCTGTGGTGACATCTTTTTGGAAACAAACTTTTGCCTCTATTGCATCTGGGTAGATTGATTTGGCTCCTCTGTCCAACTCGCCTGATAACATGTGCATCATTGCCTTGAGTGCAGCTGGACCAACGACATATTGATGCATAATGTCTATGCTAATCACCAAGTCTACATTGGTGGCTATATGCATCAACTCATCAAAGTACGTGTCCAGCTCAAGTTGGACTTGATTCTTTTTCTTTGCCTCAGTGAGCATCCCAATAGATGGGCTCGCATGTGCACGCACAACAACATCCATGCTTTTGAACAGCTGTCCATGTCAAGCCTGCAAATTGGTGATGAGATGTGGGAGTTCCTCATAGTTTCGAAACTAACTCCAGATGCGTGCCTTCAACTCCACTGCCTTGGGCTTCATCAACTTGGGAAAGTGTAATGGGGCTCCCTTGTATCTCATTGTCCATGATTGCATTTTGTTGACATAAGTATGAAGATTTGACAAGATACGTGCTCTCCTAGCACAACGCTGCTACCAATTGTTGAGGTGGAAAACTACCTTATGCATGGTACTGAATTTGGAATACAACATCTGCATGTCTATCTCAAGGGATGATACTTCATGCAGTATCTCTCTCTTCAATTTTGCTCTGGCAAATGCTGTAACCTTTTCTCCTCCTTACTTAGCCATATATAACTCTGTATCCATTAGCTCATTTTTCTCTATCAAGAAGCGAATACTCAAGCCGGTGGCTTCGACATATGCTCTGGTAGCATCGGACAATGTTGCTGGATGTTTACACATGTAAGATATGATCACTCATTCTTCAAATTACATAGGGTATGTGCAAACATATGGAGTAGCCACTCTGCACGATTGCATAACTCTAAGCTATGACTCATCAAATGATATTTTGTGCATCTCTTCTTCTGGATTGTCTCCAAGGATCTCAGTATCTCCTTGGTTACTCAGGATTTTCTCTACTTCTGGATCTGGTGATGCTGGAGGGTTGACCTCTTGGTTGTAAGGAATGAGTTCAATATCCTGCTCTAACTCTGGCTGCTCCATCTTCATATCCATCTGCTCTAGTATTTGTTCAATCTCTTGAGTGAAGTTCTACTCCTATGATTGCTCACCCTGCTTGCTTTGTGCCAGTTGCTCGGATGAGTATACAACCTGTATGGGCATAGTTTCATCTATCTATGCATGTTGCACCTCCTGTTGTGCCTGTCCCTGTTGTGCTTCCTTCTCATTTCTTCATAGCTCTTGTTCTTCTTGAAGTTGTTGCTTCAACTCTTGCAACTCTTGTAACTCCTTCATTGTTTCCTCCATCCTCTGTTTATCTCTCTTCCTTTTCCCGTTCCTCTTCTCGCATTGTTGCCTCTTTGTCTCTATCTCCAAAGCTTCTTTCTCCATAAGTGGGTCTACTTTGAACTTGCATATTTTTTATGCCTCTACTCTGTCAACAATATTTCTCCTTCCTTTTTCACGCACAAGTATGTTACCCCTATTGCTGCTGATGATGGTGCTCTCCAAGATGCTGCTTCGCTAACCACTCCACAGATATGCTGACTGGTTCATTGGGACTAGAGAAGCTATGGAAATATCTCAATGGGTCTTCCTCAGCCCAATGACACACCTCGTGGATCCAAGGAAATTGCACTCTCGCACAATGATCCTTTACAAAGCAATGCAGGTCATACGGATCAAAGATTATGGGGCTGAAAGTAAATATTTTGAACACTTCTATCTTGACATCGGAATGCTTGAGATTATGTATCTTGTACAACCCGATCTACAATGGAAGAGAGCACCAGGGTGCCTTCTTCTTCCGATCTAGTATAGCTGACAGTCTTGTCGAGATGTGGCATGACACTTCTTGCATGACGAGCTTGTCCATGGAAAACTTCGGTAAACCATGCGGAGGCTTCTCCATGTACATCCATGTGAAGGTGCCAAGAGGTGAGGCATACCAATATGCTATATTGATCAATTCCTCCATTGCTGCCTTTGACATGCAAGGTGGATCCTGCTCAAATATCATCTTGTACACTGGGGTGATGAAATGGTCTGACAACTATGTGATGAATCCACGGAAGATGCATTCAGAAAACAACCTGCAGTAAGTGTGTACAGAGGTTTTTGCTAATGTCCATGCCAAACCCAAGCCTAGGAACTATTGATAGGCAAAGATTGCATCTAGAATGTATGTGGACATGTATATTTCTGCTTGCTGACCTTTGGACGGTTGTCAGGCTCTCGTCACCTATTCCTTCAGCTTATGAGCCAACATGTTAGACCAGTTACATGATTTACCTTCACTGGCCAGATGGTCCAACACGATCACCCCACTTTGTGGGGAGGTCTTCGTTCTCTCTTGGCCTATAAGTGAGATGCAAAGATGACTAAGTACTGATATTCCTTCCACAGTATATTTGTCTTGTAAACCTAGTTGGGTGCCATCCTAAACTTCGCTAGCTTTTTCACCCACCTCTTCAAGATATCCCTAGAGTTTTCATTGTTGTTGGGTCTGCTGAAGGGTGTTTCCATTCTGATCACTCGTTGCGGAAAGTGGTACATCTCCTGATACTACTATGCCTTGAAGGTAGCAATCTCTGTCCCACTAACATTTCTTAACACCATCGTCTCGAGATCAGTGTGCGAGATGATCAAATGTGTCATGTATGTGCATGGAAACGCGAGATACCTGCATGGAATCCAGTATAGGCAAGACTTGTGAATATTCACATGAACCCTGCGGTCTTCCAAATCTTCCCTAAATGTGCTTGAGAATGTATCATTGATGTCCTGCCATTTCAACTTGATGTCTTTGTCTACAATCAACTTGGTTTCTTCGTAAATTGACAAACTCATAGATACTTGCTCAACTGCATCTCCAGTTGCACTTTCACTGGTGTCCTTTGACCCTGCTCTCTTAGGGGCCATTAAACCTAAAAGGCTAAGAGACAGATGAACACCCGCTATACCTAGAGACATGGTGACATTCATGGAAATAAATATGTCTTTTGAAACCAAATAAAAATTGAGGACTGACATGCAACATACCTAGGATACTGATGGCAAGGCTTGCACAATTTTCACTAGGAGGCCGAGAGACTCACTACCCGAACTGCGCAAAAGATAGTCCGGACTATTGGGAGGCTGGTTGGATGTTGGAATTATGCAATGCATAATTTAGGCTAGCCCGTTGGGGGCTGAGATTGTGCAATGCTCAATTTCAGTCAGCAAAGCATGCCAGCCCCAAGACCGCATTGCGCAATTTTCTGGGCCAGCAAAACACTGCCTCTTAGAATTGTGCAAAGCAAGTCTGGAGGATAGTGTTTGGCTAGTTTTGCACATAATGTTGTCCGGGCAAGGCAAGGCCCAGGCCAAGGTTGCCCAGATCTGTTTGCGAGCGATTGAAAACATGTGAAGCTTTGAATGCACGACGAAACTAAGTGTAAGCAATATTGAATGGTCATGCATGCAAAGAAGAGATGCAGTATTCATAAAATGGGAAAACATGCATGCGTGTGAAATGGGTCACCGCATCAGTGACCATCAGTGCAAAAACAATGTCATGCATGCGATAGTAGTGAGATGTAAAAGAAAACTGAAACAATGCTTTTATAGGTTAACATGCATGCAAATGACAACAAGCATGCACAAAAATCACTCACACAAGACAAAACACAAAAAGTGATAGAAATGCTACAAAAGACATGTAAATCGGACATAGTCGGAAATAATTGAGGTGAATGTGGCAAATATTCCTAGATGTGCCATGGGATGTCATAGCTCCAAGATCGATGTGAAGAATGAGATTTGCAGTGTCGAATAAATAATTTTGAGGCTCATGACGCACATGCCACAAATCTAGGAAAAAGCAACACTTGGAGGGAAGTTTCTAAAATGATCTTTGCATGTAATCTCTAGCTGCTAAAAATAGATCCCTAAAATCTAGGGATGTTTTTTGCATATTGCTTTTTTCTATTTTGGGAAAAGAATCCCATTCATGCAAATCAATTTTGCTCGGTCCTAGAGGGAACGGTCAACTTGAAGGCACATGCAATAGCCTACAAGATTAGGAGAGGGATTTGTGCAGTTTTTGGGTTGAGCTGAGCTGGCTGTCCCTGAGGGATTGCATAATTTCTGGGATTAGCAAGTGACTGTCTCCCAAAATTGTGTAATTTATAGGCTTCGGCCCAGTGCCAGCTAGATTACATAGTTTTATGTGGAAAGCCTGTCTGACTGTTCTGCACAATTCTAGAGCCCAGCAGGCTGCCCATCAGATTTGCACAATTTTAGGAGGGAAGGCTGGTTCCCCTCCAGAATTGTGCAATTTTTTGGGGGAGCCTATCAGCCAGCAAATAGTCTAAGTCTAGAATGGAAACTTGTGAAGGAAGTGAAGCAAACTGACATGCACAGGCTAGTGAGCCATTGGAAATCTGAAGCCTATGTACTTGACTATGCAAGGCATGCTGCTAAGGATGGTTGGTAGGGAGGCTCCAAAACAAAGCTAAGGAAAAATTTTGTAGGGTGGTTGTATCCACTACAACACTACCCAATACCATAGTGATTGATAGTAACAACATATTTATGGGGGATTCTAGTAGGAGTTGTTTCAGTTAGGGGTATTTGGTGTTAGTGTCGAAGGCCATTTTAGAGGTGAGAGAAAGAAGGCTCAAAAACATGATTGTTCGGGTGTTTCTGGTGAAGTGGAAAGATTCTCCAGAGGAAGATGCCACTTGGGAAGGGGAATAAGTACTCCAACACTCATAATTATAGTTGCTCGAGGACAAGAAACATCTAGGCAGAGAGGATTGTGATGTTCCTACTTAGCTATTTTTCTAAGTAATTACAATTTTGCACAATTTTGAGTTTTGCTATGATGGACTTAGAAGAAGTGGGTTAGGAGGGCCCCACTTTGTGATTTTGGCTAAGGACTACTCCAACATAGGAGAAGAGGATAAAATCAAAATATTAGTGGATGCTGGGGGCCACCCCAAGTGGAATACACACCCTTGGAGCAACACACACTTGTGGAGAGAGAGGGACAAGAAGGGGTCGATGTATGAGACCCACATGGAGAGAGAACAAGATCAATGATAAATTGGAGGAGAATACATCATTTTTGGGCTTTTAATCATTTGATAATTGAACTCCCTTGTATGCTTGAGCTATTGAACCAAGTCTGCATAGTGTTTTTTAGCACATAAGATTTCCAAGGGGAGATCTCACCTCCATCTTTGATGGAATCTAAGTGCCACCCTGGGGGAGATATTGCTACACTTTGTGGTTGTCTCGAGAGTATATGTAAGCATTTATGGCCATCGAATGAAGTAAACTAGTTGCAGAAAAGGGACTAGACACTTCTTGGGGGAGAAGCTATAGTGTAGTTTGAGTTCTGGGATTTTGAGGGACCAATCTACACGACAATTTCTAAGGATTTCGAAGGGTTCACATGGCATATATTGAGTGAGCTACACAAGCCAAATTTCCCACTTCCAGCTAGTGCACAGAGGTTGATTGGAAAGCCCTGCACAATCTGTGGGTAGCTGAGTTCGTGTGGGTTGAAGGATCGAGGATTAGGAGTTGGAAACTGTAGGAGGTTATAAGGAGAATTAGTGGGGAAATTTCCCAACACTTTGGCATCATTTGTAGCTATATTTCTAGTGGTGATTTTCAACTAGGGAAGAGCCAATTATGCCCTAAATTGTGGGAATTTTGGGGTAGTGGAGTTAGGTTGAAATATTTCTAGGTCTTGTGGGTTTATTAAGGAGAGAATACAACCAAATTTTCAAAATTTTCTTAGCACTCTACATGTGTCAAACACTAGTTCCTTCTGAGCCAACAATAGTTGAATTCTTGGGCCAATGTAGAGGTCGAAGGAGAAGTACTTCCTTGCATCTGAGCAACACCTTTTCTCACCTGGGACTTGTCTAGATTTCTTTAGCAAGACCAAGTGCACATATTCCATACATATTTTTTACTCTCCTCGATTTGATAATAAAATGGCTCATCTTAGCCTAGATTTTGGGAAATTTTGGTTGTCTAATTGCATGCTTGAATTTTGTGTTGGATGTTGTGATTTTTCTTGATTATCACTATTAATTTCCTAGTAGGAATATTAAAGACAACTAGTTGGAAACTGATGCCTATATTTTGTCAGCCCATCATATGCCACATGACCTCATTTGTTGTCCATCACTCAGAACTCATCAACCAAGCTACAACACTAGTTCATGCTCTAATGGCTGATGGTCTGATATATTAGTGGAGGGGCCCACATGCAACCTTGATTCCCATGTAGTGTACACATCATCTGACATAGCCAATAAGAGTTTGCGACATGTCCACTTACAAATTTTGCTGCCTCGTATCACTGCTGCTTGTCACAAAAAATAAGGGACACCGAGCCAACCAAAGAGTCCAAAGTCACCTGACATTTTTCATCACCTCAATCTGCCACATCATCGGTTTGCCACTTGTCTCTTCCAAGTCAGATTTCCATGTCATCTGGGGTCCACCTAGTGTTGGGCGTTGCGTAATCATGGATCTAAATGTTTTCATTGTGTCTTACCTATTATACCTCCCATATCTTTAGATGCCTTGGTGCATCTTGGGTGAGTCTAAATTCCCTAGATGTACGAATGAATCTAGTTTCTTCTTGTTTTTGCAAAATGTCAACTGGTTGCAGCTTAAATGACTTGTATAGGTTGTGAAAGCCCGAACCAATCCATCCATTTGCTTTCTTAATAAATCATCTACCCAACCCGGCCTCTAGATGGCTAGATAAGAGAGAACCATGTTCCAAGGAACGCCAACACTTCAAACTCTAATTTTTCCTCATCCATTGGGAGTTAGGCTAAGTTCCATATACCATTAGAAATATTTTTGAGAGGGTTATCCAACCAAACACTTTTCATGTGATTTTGAGCAAGTTACACGTAAGAAAAATGCCTCCAAATATAGGATACTCAACCAATAATCTAGCCATCATCATGTTAACAGAAACAACCAAGACATAAATAACAACATAAGAATCATGCATGAAAAGTCAAGAAGTCCCCCCTGAGCTTGATATCCGAAAGAAATGACTAGACTTGACGTGAATGACTACAACTGCCAAAAATTGCCAACATAGTTAATAAAAATGTTTGTCTACAAAAATGAAACCTTTACAAACATGGGTTGCAAATACCTTATCATCCACACATATAACAAGCTTCTCCAATTTATGCAAATTTAGGATGAGTTCTAGAATAATCGTCCCCATAAGTGTTCTAGTTAAATAAAATACAAGATGGGACACAACAATTGATTTGTGCTCTATCTAAGTTTCCATCTAATCACATCATTGACTAGATTACTAAACACCTATAGATATATCTCAAAACACTATTTATCCTTCCTTTTTAATTCTAAGTCCTTTTTTTATTAATCGCTTAGGTAGAGTAAGACTTATTGGTTTGAATTTTTCTCAATATGTACATGATATAATCAAGTGGCCAACATGAAAATAAATATGAATTTCCCACATTCTTTATTTCCATACCCCTACCCTCGAATGATGCATGCTAATGATATATAATTGACCAAACTATATGGAAGAGACACTAATTTTGTTGACATGTGTCAGACAATTATTGCAGGGAAACAAATTAATAACTATCCTTTATAGGATGGGTCTTCATTACCGTCTAGGGAATTTATATGCCCCATTAGGAAAGCATTAGAAGATGATTTTAGAGGCACATTATAGTCTAGTTTTAGGGCACTTCAAAGTTGATAGACTATTATAGTACCACATAACTACTTATGTTGGCCAAATATACGATGAAATGTTAATAGATATATTGAATCATGCATTTAAATTATACCAATCCTCAGGAAATAATCAAGAATCATGGTTCGTAAAACCCACAAGAAACTAGTAAAAATCAGAAATAGAATATCCATTAACTCTATGACATGTATACCCTCTTCTGAGTATGATAGCAATATTTTTGAGTGGTTGTTGGTAAATTCTCTAAATTGGTAGTTTTGGAACCCTATATGAAGAGCGTCTCAAAAATGCAATGCTAATATTTTCTTTGAGCATGTGTGGGCTTACTTTGGACTACCTAGGGCCATTGTCTCAAATATCGATAATCCGTTCTAGATAATATTTTGGTCCATCATGAACACAATACTAACCAAATTGATTACCTTCCACATACATATTTATGAGAAAATACAACTGGTCAACTTAATGATAATTCTTCTTCTAGTGCTATATAAACCGAACTAGTCACACAAATGGTACAAATTTTTTCCTTATTTATACCCTCACCACAACAAGAATTCAAAATTTATTGGGCACAACCTCTTTTAGGGGTGTTGGAGGTTTTATCCAGTGACGCCAATTGATGTAGTTCTACCCCTACATTGATAAGTGATTATTTGCATTCTAAAGAGGCAGTATATGAAGTAATAAGGTTTGTGGAGAAGATATATCAATATAGATAATAGATATAAGATATCACTATAACCCCCGAATTAAAGTTGGGATCAACTATTCCCATGGGAATAGCTACTCCTACCAATTATTAACAAGTAAGGAGTCTAGATACAAAATAGGCACATGTGATCATGATACTATTGAAGCGCATGGGATGGGAAACATGAAGCCCTAGGTAAATAATAAGCTTAATATACTATCAAGGAGACTCTTAACCTCATTATTAATAATTGTTAGAGACCTCACCATTGTAGCTAGTAATTGAAGCTTGAATGCAAGGGATTGAATTTTGCATCTAGTTATAGCTTTAAGCCTCTATTGAATTTTACTTTTTCTATCCAACTATAATTGAATTTGAAAGGGCTAGTAGGTTCAAAATATTGGTTATCTACATCCCCTCATTCTAGTTTAGAGTGGGTTCATATAGACTTTGGGTTACGACATATGCTACTAGCTAAACTACCAGGAATGTTACTAACAAAATCTGTTAAAGGAAATATTAGATGGGTAAAGGCATTGTTAGTGGTGGGGGTGTTTATGGGTCAAAGGGAGGGGTTGGATTGCTTTGTCCTCCTCATGACCCTTATGTATTCCTCTATTGGACAACACATATTATATAAAACATTTTATTCTCTTGGTTTCCTATGTTTGTGTTGATTGCAATGAGACATGAATAACATAATGGAATGATCCATAAACTACCATGGATATTCTAATGGACAGTGCATCACAACATTTTTGATAAAAATATGGTTAAAATACGAATTCTACACTATGGGGGTTTATTTCTCCTTAGACTTGTTGATCTATAAATTTTTGTCTATTTCATATGCATGTAAATTATAATTATGTAGAAATATATAATAATGAAATAAAACTCACAAACCACAAATTAACACAATATATAACCTGGGAAATCCTTTTGGGAGAAAAACTGACTAGAAAGTGAGGTCACTTTGCTCTCTTTCTTTGAATTTTAAATGGAGGCAAGTAAAAAGAAGTGAGACCTATGGCTTGTGGGCTACTCAGTAAAATGATCCTCTATATTTCTCTCTCTCCCTATCCAATAAAATCAAACCCCTTTTCCTCCTAGTGGCTCGGTTATAACACAACCCAATAGCCTACTAGTGGTTAAGTTTGATTCGTAAACTCCTAGATAGACTTATAATATGGAATCTTATAGAATATTATTCATCATGATCATTTATCTAGTCCTTTTTCCATGAATAATGCACCTAATGTGACATCCTCTTGAATTATAATGGTCAAAATAGGAAGGTTAACTTCTTAGTCACATAACTTTTGCATACAAGACTCTGATTGAGGTGCTTCTTGCGTTGCTGGAAATGTATATATGTGTAGAATAGAATAATAAGGTGGTACTTACGTGACAAATGTTTACCCCAGAAAAATGTGGTTTGATGCCTAGAACCACTCTCAGAATATTTCAGACCCTAATTTGTCAAACTGGGTCCCATCGGTAAAAATGATCTTATGAATTGATTCCTCCAAATTTTCCACTTTAAAAGTATTGAGTTGGATTAAAAACAATATAATGATCCTATTTGGATCATCAACAGATCATCGTACTAAAGTAGGTGATAGTATGTTATAGATGGCAATCAATACATGTGTTTAATATGAGTGAAGAAAGTGGGGGCGCATCCTTGAAAAGACAAGGATCCCATATTTACACCACACTTTTAATTCTCTCCTTTGAAATTGATCCATAATACCAAAGGCATTTCTACATTCATTGTAATTGGGTGGGAATAAATAGAGAGATAAAATTTACCTCTTACTAAAGAAAGTGTTTCAATCGATCTTGTATTTGTAGGACCTATTAGTTTAATGAGAGTGCCGTGAGGATCAGGAGAAGCCCAACTAATAAGGAAATAATCCAATAAGACAAGTCAATAAGAAAATTTAGGAAGTAATGCACATTAATTAGGAAATAATCCTATAATATAGGTGAATATTAAAAAACAAACTTCACCAACTAGGAGAGGAATGATTTTTCTTTTGGAAGAAGGAAGGATCTACTCACATTGTTTTGGTAAAAGGAAGGACCTAGCTCACTTTATTTTGGAAGAATGGAGGAAAGAAAAGCCTAGGCTTTTGTTGATAGGTTCTTTATCCTCTAACATGCATATTTCAAGATGGGTAACAACTCCATGTATAAGGAGGAGGAGGAGGCCATACTCTTTACAAGTTATGCTTGCTCGATCTTAGCCATTAAGGTGAAGGTTATAAACCCTCCCTAAAATGAGTTGTTCTTGTTGCCAAAGATAAAGATTAACTAGGAAATGCATGAATAGCTAGCTAATTCATCTCACACACTCACCTAGACACTAACACTAATATAAACACAACCAAATCTCACCTAGGATTTACTCTAACAAAGACAAAGCCACACAAACTTTCCTTTGCTTTTTTGGATCTAGTAAGGAAGGGGTTATTGGGAAAGCAGTGGTTTAACCTTAAGGTCATGGTAACTCAATCACCCCAATGGTAGGTTTATTTCCTATCTTTAACTAGGAAAGCTCGAGAAAGTGTTCATGGCCAAATAACTTGGACTGAATCCATCTTTACAGGAATTTCCTCCCACGTACAAGCTACAAAGCGCCATAGGAACCCTAACTTAGACCACAAGGGGGGATACAATCTCACTGATAGGCATAAAGCTCATCAAGATCAAGGAAGCAATCTGATAGAACTAGCTCTCAATATGACTCATCCTTTTTATCAGTCAAATAATAATCTCTCTATGTATTACAACAATCAGCCTCAGGGCTGCACTTTTAATGCTTCTAATGACTTAGTCAGAAGCAATTTCCCCAGTATTATGAGTTTGCACCCCAATCTCTTTTGGTTTCTCGTTGGAAAAACCATAGAATACTACTTTTGGACAATGTAACCTTTAACCTATTTAATATAAGGTGTCTAACTAAAAAAACAATAAGTCATGGTCCCACTTAAAATGATAAGGTCTTTCCTTGAACTTAATTATTCCAAGGAAATTCCTAGTCCCACTTGAAATGTATAAAGTCTTATGCTAACATTAATTAATTAATTGGTTTACTGAATGCTTTTATTATTAGTGAGGTTTGGGAATGTGACATCTCTCTTTATCCATCATTTTGGCATTATTATTTAGATAGTAAGTAGGATAGTTCCTACCTATCAATCGTTCCCTACCCCTATCTATTCAAGCATGGTGATGGGCTCTTTTCAGTTTTCCTCATGCTGCTAAAGAAATAATGGTTCACTAGGTGTTGCATTCCATTCACCTAAGTGGATTTGTAAGCTAAATGCTTAAGTCCTACATGCCTAGTGTTACATTATGCCTTTATCTTTATGACAATTGGGCTTTTCTAGAAAGAGATGATCAGATGATCAATAAATAGGAGAAGCTTGATAGGGAAGCCTCAGTTAGGGATACTCTTATGGGTCTACACTTTTTTTTTTCTTAGGTGGGGTAATAGCCAAAACCTAAGTCGATATGATCCCTTTCTTTCAATAGGCCTATAACTATTACAAAAGGTGCTAGAGCAAAGTACACATAACATTAAGATTAATATCAAGTGTTGCATCGACACAAGGTTTTTTGAAAGGTGTGATTGCATTTACAAAAGATGAGTTTGGAGGAACAAACTATAAGATTAAACTACTTTTCTTGAAACCATACAACATCACAAACCAGGTGGGGGAGAATGCTTTTGTGAAATTTATGCTACCCATAAGGTTCTATAAACCCAATTTATTATTATTATTATTAACTATACAAAACAAATTTATATCTTCAGCTGAAAGTAATGAATAAAAACATAAATAACGCCATTCACTAGATAACAATTGTCGTCAAATACATTAGAAACCAATCAAATAAATGACACAAATGTTTTTGGAAAAAAAGTCCTTGGAAAAAATGCTAGTGTGAGAAAACTAGTTTTTAAATTAAGGGTTTTATTATTAATCTTTAGCAAATCTGAAAAATTGATAAATTACATAACCTGCTTACCACTCACTGGAAAACCTCCGAAAAAATTATATTTACCATTGTTGATCAAATCGAACTAGGAAACCCCAATGACTTCCTTTCTGCAAATCACATTGCCTCTCTCGCAATTCACACAAACTCCCTAGCTATTCACATAGTTTCCTGGCTAACTCACACTACCTGTGGAAAACTAACACTACCTTTGGAAACTCATTCTAGAAATTCACACTACCTCCAACAACTCACACTAGGTAATTTGGTAATTCACACTTCCTTTAGAAAATTCACATTGCCTCCATAAAATAACTTGGCCTTCTCTATAGATAATAAAATGGTCAACAAAACTCTCTCTGAAACTTAGAAGCTGGAAGTATTCTCATATGAAGAATAAACCATACGAGAATTTACTCAATTACTGCTACTAAAACTCTCCCCGTGTCTTACGAAAACATCAACTCAAATGATTCGATGTGTCTCCAAAGTTGCCCATCAAATTCCCTTTATAATCTCTCTTTCACAATGAATGGTCATATTAGAAGTTAACTTGTCCCAATCGATGGATAATATCAATTTAGAATGTTTCTTGAAGCTTCTAGAGGTAAATCGATCTTATCTCAACTAATGTAAATTAATCATCCACTTTCCCTAAGTTTTAACTAAGGACATATTTTAAAATCACTAATTGACTTAATTAAGATATTTTCCCTAGGTGAAGCTTAGGAAAAATTATATAGGTTTGGATATAATTAATTCCTTTGTGTTCCTAGCCTTAATGACACATATCAAGGCTATAAAACCTATTTTAGATACAATATTTAACGCTCCCCCTTAGCAAGGAAGGTGTTCTCCACAAACCCAACTTATCCATGAAGAAAACAATCTTTCTTTTATTAAGGCCTTTGTTAGAATGTCCACCACATGTTGATCTATATGCAAATACTATAGTCAAAATGATCCACGTTGTACACAATCCCTGATGAAATGGTATTGTATAGTGATATGTTTCGACTGATTGTGGAATAATGGATTCTCAAACAGCTTGATGCAAATTTGATTATCACAGTGAGTGATGGTTGACTCTATCTTCTGAATAAACAGTGCCACTAGCAACTTATGAAGCCATATGGCCTCACACGTAGCCATTCTTGCTGCCATGTACTCTACTTTTGTATAGCTTAATGTGATATACTTATGCTTCCTACTATACCAAGCGATAACCCTTGATCCAATGTTGAAGCAACACCTTGAAGTGCTTTTCTGATCCACTGCATTACCTGCTTAGTCTGCAACTGTGTAGTCCATCAAACTGACACCATCACCTTGAGTATATTTCAACCCATAATCAACTATACCTCGTAAATATTTCAACACATGATTTTTTATTGTCCAATGTACTCTTTTTGGTTCCACCATAAAATTACTAAGAGTGTTTATTGCAAAGCAAATGTTCAGCCTCGTGATGACCATATACAGAAGAGAGCCAATAAACTATCTATAAAAGTTGGGGTCCACCGCCTCCTTCTTTGGTGCATCAATATTCCTCCAATTGGTTATCATGGGTGTATACATGGGTCTATAGTCCAACATCTTGAATTTATTCAAGGTCTCCAAAGTATATCTCCCTTGACCAAGGAATATTTTCCCATCTATCTGCCACCCCTCGAGTCCTAGAAAATAATTCATTAACCTCCAATCCTTCATTTTGAACTTTTCCACTAGGTACTTCTTGTAGTCTTCTATGAGCTCTCATGACCCAATAAAAAATAGATCATCCACATACAAAATGAGAACGAGTGGTTCACCTACAACCATAAGATAGTAGACGTTCAACTCTGTTGCACTCTTCACAAAGCATATCTATTTTAAGTAGATTTCAACACGACCATACCATGCTCTGGGAGATTTTTTGAGTTTGTATAACACTCTCTTTAACTTGCATACATGGGTTTCCCTCTGATGCATCTCAAATCCCTCTGGTTGTTCGATATACACCTCCTCTTCCATGACTCCATTCAAGAATGTCGACTTGACATCCATCCGATGAATCTTCCCTCCCACCTGTGTTGCAAGTGATATCATGACCCTAATGGAAGTAGACCTAGATATGGGAGAAAATGTCTAATCTATTCCCGTCTGAGAGAAACCCTTGGCCATGGATCTAGTTTTGAATTTTTCAATGATTCCATCTGCAATGTGATTGATCTTAATGATCCAATGAGAACCAACCATTGTCCTATCCAATGGTCTAGATACCACCTCACAAACATCATTTTGCATAATGGAGTTATACCCCTCCACCATAGCATCCTACCACAATTGGTGTTGTGCAACCTCATCATAGATAGAAAGTTCATTGTCATTGAGTTGACTCATCAATGCCTTGTAACCTAAATATCTCTCTGGAGGTCTCTTTTCCTTGGTGCTCGGTCTACGATTTCCTACAAACTTCTATGCACCTCTCAATATCTAAAGCACCTTGTAGTTCCTCCTTCCAACTCAAGTTGGTGGAGATTCAAGATGCTCATCATGCTCCTCCTTCTTGCTTTGCAAACTCTCCTCTGCAACTATACCTATACTAGTCACTATACTTGTACTTGTTCCCTACACCCGAGATTGTTTTTCAACCCTGGGAGATTTTTCTTGCTACTTTGGTCAATTTCTGACAACTCACGAGTTCTCTTGAAGGCTTTATCCTAGTGAAACTTAATGTCCCATCTCACGATGATCTTTTGACTCCCTGGAATATAGATCATGTACACCTTGGATGTTTTATTGTAACTAATGAAATATTCCTTCTCTATAGTTGAATCCAACTTGGTGCGCTTCTCAGTTGGAACAGGAACATATATAATACTACCAAAATTCCTAAAATGATTGACTTTTTTCTTCTTCCCTGCAAATTCCTCCTCGGGTGTCATGTTCCCAACACCTTATGTGGGACCCTATTTTGAATGTAAACATATGTGCTACATGCTTCTACTCAAAGATATCTAGGCATATCTTGAATATATGACATGGCCCTTACTGCTCAACCTATGGTTCTGTTCTTGTGTTCTACAATCCGTTATACTACGGGTTGTATGGAGATGTCCACTCTCTCTTGATTCCCTCCTTGGCACAAAACTCCTTTAAGGATTTCTCGATATACTCACCCCTATTATCTACTTGAAGTACATTTATCTTTTATCCCGTCGAGTTCTCCACAATAGGCTTAAACTCTTGGAAGCGACTAAAGACTTCATCTCTTGTATTCAAGAATTATATCGAGGTCTTCTTAGAGAAATCATCACTGAAGGTCATGAAATATTCATAACCCTTGAGAGAATTTGTAGACAATGAACTAGAAATATCAAAATGTATGAATTGTAAAACACCCTTGGTTTTACTGTCACTCCTTGGAAATTATGCTTTTGACAAATTCCCAAGCACGCACCTTGAACATACTTCATCATGTTCTATAATCATTTCTAGAATACTTGCCATGGTCTCTGTGGTGAAATAAAATTATAAGTGAGGACACGAAGGAATTCCTCTAGCCCGATAATGGGTCTAGCCACAACAGATACATTTTATGGAAGATTTCCTTAGATTAGAATCAATCAAAAGGGCCTACCTCTTGGTTGCTTATCCTACTTGATTATGTCCTCGCTTGTTCGCTCTAGAAATCTCTCACTCCTTTCTTTAAGTTCCTGAAACAAGTAAATAACAACATCACACAAACATAATAATAGACAAATTCCAATTCAACCTACTTAATAAGTCAAGAAGCATCAAGACATGAATATGTAATTGTTAGAAAATTATATATTACAGAGCAATGGAACACATAAAATATTGTAGAAATATAAACACAGAAAATGCATAAAACAAGAGAGACACAAATATACATGGTTCACCCAGTTTGGGCTATGTCCACGGAGAAAGAGCCAGTCCTTCGATTTATATTATCCATCAACTTGAAGAGATACAACCTACAACATATCCACTGTAATTTCCTCTTCGCTCTCAATCTCCTCTCTCGTCCTCACTTAGAATACAGATCTACATAGACACAATAAAATTCCCTCATATATAGAAAGGGGTTGCCTTTTAGGGCAAAAGACCCTAAATTAAACATAATTTCTACCATCAGATATTCGCCTAATGAACGGCCTAGATTGAGCTGCCCCCCATAGACCCCCCTGCAGCGAATATTTTATGGGTGACATTGTAGCTCCATTTCGAACTGGGGTCCAATGCAGCGATACCTTTGAATATAGAAGATAATCAGGCTCCACACCCAACAATCTCCCACTTGGGAACTGATTATAGAAACTCCACCACTGCTTCATTTTATGGAAAATGGCTCCACTTTAGACTTGGGTGTTCTCATCTTCTTCATCATACTTGAAGGCTAATTGAAACTGAGCAGATTCTCAATTTCTCCCTGGTTACAACTTTTGTTAACATATCTACAGGATTCTGGCTAGTGTGTATCTTTTCCATCTCCAACTATCCATCTTCCAATGATGACTGTATGAAATGGTACTTGAGATGTATATGTTTAGTCTTGGAATGAAATGCAGAGTTGTTTGCAATATGTAAGGCACTCTGGCTGTCACTGTATAACCTATCCAATTCCTGCTTCTTACCTAATTCATCCAGAAACCTTTATAACCAAATCGTTTCTTTACTAGCCTCTGTAGCAGCAACATACTCTGCTTCTATTGTTGAGAGTGCAACAATAATTTTTAGTTTTGAGACCCAACTGACAGTTGTTCCACCTACAGTAAACACATACCTTGTTGTGCTCCTCCTGTTATCTCTATCACCCGCCATATCTGCATCAACATATCCCTGTAGAGCAATGTTTGAACCACCAAAGCATAACGTTTGGTTTGTGGTACCTCTCAAATACCTGAGAATCCAATTCACCGGCATCCAATGTTCTTTTGCTGGATTGTTCATGTACCTGCTTACAACTCCCACTGCACGTGCAATATTAGACCTTGTGCAGACCATTGCATACATTAAGCTTCCAATTGCTGATGCATATGGAACTTTAGACATATAAGCCATTACTTCCTGAGGCTTGGGACACTCCTCCTTAATTTGAAATGGCTAGCCAAAGGTATGCTAACTAGTTTTGCATTCTGCATATTAAACCTTTTCAACACCTTTTCTATGTACTTGCTTTGAGACAATGTTAATTTGCGATTCTTCGTGTCTCTAGTTATTCTCATACCAAGGATTTGTTTTGCATCACCCAAATCCTTCATTGCAAATGAGTTTTCCAATTTTCTTTTGAGCACATTTATTTCCTGCATGTTAGAACTTGCAACAAGCATGTCATATACATACAATAACAATCTAATATAGCTGCCATCATTTTTCCTTTTGAGATAAACACAATGATCAGAGTGACATCTAGTATAACCTTGTTCAAACATAAACCTGTCAAATTTTAGATACCACTGCTTTAGAGCCTATTTTAAGCCATACAAGCTCTTCTTCAAACTGCATACTAGTTTCTCCTTCCCTTTTACCTCATATCCTTGTGGCTGATGCATATATATCTCTTCCTCCAAATCCCCATGGAGAAAGGTTGTGTTTACATATAACTGCTCAAGATGCAAATATTCAA